>OZ030029.1:2189694-2194694 GCA_964023405.1 Apodemus agrarius
ACCCCGAGGTCTGCAACCTCGGAGAAGGGAAAACCACAGGTGACTGGAGAAGGGAAAGAAGGAGACAGTGAAGGAGAGGGTGAGGGTCACGTCGATGGAGCAGCATCAAGGTCTAGAAAGTATTTCCGGTAAAATCATAAATGGAAACTTTCCTAAACTAAAGAAGGTGCCTGTTCATGTGAAAGAAGCTTCCAAAATACCAAATGCATTGGGGGAAAGTCCCTCTGACATATAATAATCAGAATAATAAACATCTACAGTAAAGCAATATGAAAAACTGCAACAAAAAAATAACAAAACTAGAGGAAAACAAAGCAAACAACCCATGAAAGCGGAGCCATCCGGTTTACGCCTGTCTGTTTGATGATGCTATAAAGACAAAAGGGTGTGACCGGCGCTGCAGAGTCACAGAACCCACACAGGTTCCAACAAGAAAGCCGCTGGTCTAAAGGTTTTGGGCAGATCCAGAGTCAGCCATGGCGGTGACGTCACTCAGAGGTCACCGGCTGATTGACAAGTGAGGAGCAGCACAGGGGACCTCCCAGGGGGTCACATCTGGCTGATGTTCCCCATCCACCCACAGAGGACACACCCCGCCCCAGCCCCCCACTGCTCAGCCGCCCGTCCCTCCCCACTGTGGGCGGTGACCCTGCGCTCACCATGTCGGGAGTTCAGATCCTCCCTGAGGTCCCCTCAGCACAGCCGACGGCGGAGCTCAGAGAAGGACACGGAGAACCCATCCGGCTGCACAGCGACGAGGAGTGTGCGCGCCCGCGGGAAGGGCGGGAAGTCCTCCTGCACGAGGAGGCGGCTCCTCCCTGTGCTGCTCGGCAGCGGCGGGAACTTCCCGGGAATCAGGGCCCTGGGGGCGGGGCCGCGACGTCATCACCGCGGGACCGCGACGTCATCACTGCGGGACGCTCTCCTGCCTGTCTCCTGCTGTGGGCGCAGGGTAGAACCCCAGGGACTTCCTGTACAGGGGCTGGGGGCGGGGCCATAAGGGGGTCCGGTGGTGATGGACAGACACACGGGCCAGTGAGCACCTGCAGTGACAATCTTCACATCTCGCCCCACCCACACCCCCGCGAGGCCCCGCCCTCGGGTCCCTGGGCCCCGCCCACCTCGGCGGAGCTGAGCTCATAGGGGAAGTAGATGCAGGGATGCTGGGGGACAGGGGCGGGGCCGGCAGCTTTGACTCCTCCCTGTGGGCGTGAACCTGTGGGGGCGGGTCTCGAGGTCCTGGGAGGAAGGAAAGGTCGTGAGGTCACAGGGTCAGGGGAAAGGCAGGGACCACAGCGTCACAGACAGGTGGGGTCAGGGCGTCACCACGGGGTCACAGGCCGACTCAGGCCACACCTGAACCTTCCTGTCACTCTCACCCCGCCCCGCCACATAGCAGCTTCGGGAACCACGCCCCCTCCTGTCACTCTCAGCCCTCGCCCCGCCCCCAGCTCACATAGACCAGAGTGTAGAAGGTCATGAAAGTTCGATATCATTGACACTGTGAGGGGAATCATGGGACATTGTGTCTCCACTGTCTAGTGTGGGGAAGCGCAGCCTCCATGACACACTGAGCCAGGGGTGGAGCTGCTCTCTGTTGTTCATACACTATTGTGTGCAAAACGTCTCCAAACTTCCTGTGATTCTGGTCACCTGGAGAACACGTCATTCTGCTAAATCCAATAATGCCTGGAATAATACATAATCAAACCCATCCTGTTCAATATCAGTACCTGTGCAGACAATCGATGATTTAAAATGCTGATCTCTTGCCTGATAATCAGTCCCTGGCAGTCAATGACATTTGAGGAAACATTGCTGATTGATGATTGAGAAGAATTTCAAACATTTTACTCAAAGCAACGAAATCATTCAGGTGTCATTTACGAGAGAGCATTTTATTGCTAATATTGGTATATAAATTCTACTTTCCATTTATGTCCAGTTGCTATTTGTTTTCAAACACTCCTGTCTTCAATTACATTGCAACAACACACATGTATGTTACACTAATTTATGTAACTTGGTTAGATTACAATGAGTGACACCAATGGAGCATTGAATTTGATTTATAATTTTTTGAACTCCCTTATATTTTTCCTCATAATATCCACACTGAGTGCAGTGGACTCTTTTTTTCTTCTTCTTTTTTGAAGGTATTTTTAATATATTTTTACGCTCCTGTTTTTTACCCCCCATGTTCCACCCTCTGACTGTACTACATTCCACTGCAATAACCCATCACCAAGAGGATGTCCCCAACCAACTACCACCCCAACAGACCTGCCCACACACAAGGACTCCCAAGTCTCTTGATGATTAGGCACATCTTCTCTGAGTGACTTCAGACCCAGCAGTCCTCTGCTGTATAGCATTGTGGGCCTCATATCAGCTGGTGTATGCTGGCTGGTTGGTGGCTCAGTGTCTGAGAGTGTGCCAGGTTCATTGAGACTGCTGGTCTTCCTATAGGGTCGCCCTTCTCCTCAGCTTCTTCCAGCTTTCCCCTAATCTAACCACAGGGGTCATCTGCTTCTGTCCATTGCTTGGGTGCAAATATCTTTTTTCAGATGCTTGCTAGGCCTTCTCAGTGCAGTCATGAAAGGCCCTTCTTTGTAACATCATAGACTCAGGAATAGTGTCAGGCCTCGGGGCCTCCCTTTGAGCTGGATCTGAATTTGGGCCTGAAACTGGACCTCCTCATTATCAGGCTCCTCTCCACTTTTGTTCCTGCTGTTCTTTCAAACAGGTACATTTGTGGGTCAGAGGTTTTGACTATTGGATGGCAACCCCGTCCCTCCACTTGATGCCCTGCCATTCTACTGTAGGTGGATTCTACAAGGTCTCTCTCCTCTCAGTAGGGATTTAATCTAAGTGTCTCTCACCTTCAAGGTCTCTGGTACATTTTCGTGGTTTGCCCCACCTCCTGCTTCCTGAGGTTGACTATTTTGAATCATTCTGCTGGCCCTCAGAACATCATTCCTGTCCCCCTCAACACCTGATCACATTTTCCCTCTTCCCCTCCTTATTCCCTTTCCCACCAAAGGTCCTCTGCACTCCCATGTTTGGTTTCTTCTCCCTCCCAAGTGTGATTGCACTCTTTAGCTTGTTAGCCCCCTTGAGTTCTGTATCCTGGGAATTTTGTACCTTTTTTTCCTAATATCTATTTAATAGTGAGCATATAGCATGCACAGGGTTGTGGGTCTGAGTTACCTGACCCAGGATGATATTTTCTAGTTCCATTCATTTGCATGCAAAATTCATTATATTCTCATTTTAAATAGCTGAGTGTTATTCCATTGTGGAAATAAACCACATTTGCTGTATTCATGTTTCCGTTGTGGGAAATTTGGGTTGTTGACAGCTTCTGGATATCACAAAGAAGGATAATATGAGCATAGTGGGACACATGACCCTATGATAGGGCAACTTACTGGTATATGCTCAAGAGACATAGAGCTGGGTATCCAGGTAGATCTATTTCCAATTTTCTGAGGAACCTCCAAATTGACTTCCAGAGTGTTTTTACCTTTTGCAATCCCACCAGCAATGGAGGAGTGTTCCTCTTTCTCCACATCCTCACGTACATGTGTTGTCACCTGAGTGTTTGAACTTAGCCATTCTGATCGGTTTGAGGTGGAATCTCGGGGTCGTTTTGATTGGGATTTTTCTGGTGACTAAGAATGCTGAACATTTCTTTAGGTGCTTCTTGGCCATTTAGTATTCCTCTGTTCTGAATTATCTGTTTAGTTCCATACACATTTTTTAATATAGTTGTATTTACACATCAACCCTATTAATTACATGTTAATTACACATTATTGAATATCAATTACACATTAATTACACATTAATGCAAATTAACCACACATGGATGATTATCTATTACATAATAATTATGCATTAATGCATATTAATTACACATCACACACTATTAACTGCATGTTAACTGCACATTGATACAGTTCAATCACATATTAATCACATGTTAATTTCATATTAATAAACATCAATTACATATTAATTACACATTGGTGCATATTAATTACATACCAAAACATATTAATATATTGATCGCATATTAATTGCATCTTCATACTGATTGAATATTGATGCATACTGATTAAACATTAATACATTAGTACATATCGGTTACATACTGATCACACATTGATGACACATTATTCCATATGAATTGCATACGTATTACATAATAATGCACATAGTAATTACATATTAATTGCATGCCAATTGCATATTAATTACACATTATGTCGACCATCAGCCTTCATGGCCTGAGATAAAGTCACAGAATCAGGGAAAAGACTTGACACATTTATTTATGTCACGCGAGGCCGACCGCAGAGTCTTAGGCCTCGGGAACGCACCTTGGAGGGCGAGGTCGGTGTCCATACATGAGCGGGTCGGTCACATGTCTGACATGGGACCTCTCCCCGCTGACACGACTGTAAGGGTCGAGTCGGACACTCGATGCTCATGCTTAAAAGCTTATTGATAATACAATTATATCTCGCACTAATTACCTATTTATTACATATTAATTGCATGTTCATTGCTAGTTACATGTTAATACATTAATACATGGATACATATTAATCACACATTAATTACATAGTGATTACGTATTAATTACTTATTCATTACTGGTTACATGTAATACATTAATACATGGATACATATGAATTACACATTAATTGCATATTGATTACATATTAATTACATATTCATTACTAGTTACATGTTAATATATTAATACATGGATACATATTAATTACACATTAATCATATATTGAATACATATTAATTACATGTTATTACATGTTAATTACACATTAGTACATTTCAATTATCCATTAATATATATCAATTATGCATTATTTACATATCGATTACATATTAATTACATATTCATTACTAGTCACACGTTAATACATTAATACATGAATACATATTAATTATGGGGACGGGCGTCCACTCAGACA
>OZ030029.1:2197194-2284694 GCA_964023405.1 Apodemus agrarius
AATAATAATAATAATAATAATAATAAAATAATAATAACAACAGTTAATTATAATATAATATAATATGATATAATAATAGTAATAATAACAGTTAATAATAAAATTAATAATAATAATAATAATAATAATAATAATAATAATAATAATAACGGTCTCCCTGTTGTTCTTTCCCCAGTTCTTCCCCATGGGGAGCTCAAGCCACTGACCAGGGTCACTGCACACTGGGGGGAGGAAATAATCCGACTTTTCGGGGTCTATGGGTTCCGAATTGACCCTGATCCCAGGAGACCCCAAACAACACCGCGGTCCCACAGTTAATAATAATAATAACACGGAGGAGAGGGGGTCAGTGGAGGCCATGCCTCGGTACTGGCATCTCCAATACACTGGAGTCACCCGACTGTGCGTGGAGCAGTGAGTGGAGTGTAGAGTGAATAATAGAAAGTAAAACTGTATTTAAATCATCCTTGTAGTGGAGCAGTGAGGGGAGTGTAGAGTGAATAATAGAAAGTAAAACTGTATTTACATCATCATTGTAGTGGAGCAGCGAGTGGAGTGTAGAGTCAATAATAGAAAGTAAAAGTGTATTTAAATCATCATTGTAGTGGGGCAGCGAGTGGAGTGTAAAGTGAATAATAGAAAGTAAAACTGTATTTACATCATCATTGTAGTGGAGCAGCGAGTGGAGTGTAAAGTGAATAATAAAAAGTAAAAGTGTATTTACATCATCATTGTCGTGGAGCAGTGAGTGGAGTGTAAAGTGAATAATAGAAAGTAAAACTGTATTTAAATCATCATTGTAGTGGAGCAGTGAGTGGAGTGTAGAGTGAATAATAGAAAGTAAAACTGTATTTACATCATCATTGTAGTGGGGCAGTGAGTGGAGTGTAGAGTGAATAATAGAAAGTAAAACTGTATTTAACCATCATTGTAGTGGAGCAGGGAGTGGAGTGTAGAGTGAAAAATAGAAAGTAAAACTGTATTTAAATCATCATTGTAGTGGAGCAGCGAGTGGAGTGTAAAGTGAATAATAGAAAGTAAAACTGTGTTTAAATCATCATTGTCGTGGAGCAGTGAGTGAAGTGTAAAGTGAATAATAGAAAGTAAAACTGTATTTAAATCATCATTGTCGTGGAGCAGTGAGTGAAGTGTAAAGTGAATAATAGAAAGTAAAACCGTATTTAAATCATTATTGTTGTGGAGTAGCGAGTGGAGTGTAAAGTGAATAATAGAAAGTAAAAGTGTATTTAAATCATCATTGTCGTGGAGCAGCGAGTGGAGTGTAAAGTGAATAATAGAAAGTAAAACTGTATTTACATCATCATTGTAGTGGAGCAGGGAGTGGAGTGTAGAGTGAATAATAGAAAGTAAAACTGTATTTACATCAATAAGCAAAAAAATTATTTCTTTTTATACTTGGAAAAGCAACAAAAATTTACAGTCTTACCTATAGCTGTGAGGTTCATGTAGGTCTCCAACATCACCTCTTTGTAGAGTCTCTTCTGGGAAGGATCCAGCAAATCCCACTCTTCCTCAGTGAAGTTCACATGCACATCATCATAAGTCACTGCATCCTAAAACATCCCATACAGGGGCACAAAACAAAGCATGATAGTGACATTATTGTAAAGTAAATGTATGCTTCTTTGACAATATATTCATTCAGTTCTGGTGCTTCCTCCTGTTATTTTCTGAGTCAGAAGATATAATCTAATTACTATGTTATTTTAGAAGGAACTTGAATTATGAGATTCACCTGTGTTGACTCAGAACCCTTGAATTGTATTTAGCTTTGCAAGAGAAATGCCAATTGAGTGGGAGATGTAGGGGAAAACAGACAATCTGCACTGAGCACACACCTGAAAATTTAATGAACTATTATTATCTACAAAAATGATGGACAAGGTGGGTGGATTTGCTCATGTCTTTAATCACAGAGGCACAGGGAGGTGTATGTCATTTAGCTTGATGCCAGCATGGCCTATGTAATATGTTCCAGGACAGTGAACGTTATATATTCTAACCCCCAATCCCCTGCAAAAATCTTTCAAGGAAACAAAAATGATAGAGAACTCACTGTTCTTTACTTAAGTTCCTACAAAGAACTATACATTCACTGCAGTTCTGAATTCATCTTGAAGAAATGTGAAGTGGACTAGTGTAAACTGCAACATTAATAAAATTTTACTAAAAGGGAATGCATGTTTAAACAGTTACAAATGGACAGATGAAAATATTAGTAATGTAAATGTTGATCATAAATAAGCAACAGATGGCAGGAGAGAGAGCTCAGCAGTGGAATGTTCTTGCTGGTCTTCCACATAATGGTTGTCAATTTCTACCATACCCATGGTGATGAACAACTACCCATTACTTCAAGATCAGGAGTTCTGAGACCGTCTTCTGAGTAAAGATGAGGAGTACATGATATTCATATCCATGCACACAGGCTAAATACTACAATTAATTCAATAATTTCAGAAAAAAAAACAAGACTGTGGAAGAATATCATACATACAGAATACAAGGATTCTGAAGCCTCAGGTAGTATTGATATCATGAAGATATGCCATCTTGATAAATAGAATATAGCCAATGTAATTGGCAAATTTTCAAAATTAAAGGTGTGGACAAAGAGCTACACAAAAGCATATGCTTAATACACAAAACCATGTCAGCTCATTTATGTGGTATCTACAATGGCTATCAGGACAGGAAGGGCTTCACAAAGAAAACCTTTTTGGAAAACTAAAACAAAAGGAGTAAAATTAAAAAAATGAACCACCAGGCTTGTAAAATAGTTTAGCCTGAAATAGCAAATATTTATACTTATACTGCATCTATGTGATTTAGGGACAGTGTTCAAATGGTGACTGCATGGGAACATGAGAATAAAGCTAAAGGATCAGGTTCAACCAAAACCCAGTAGACAAAATATAAAAAAAAAATCTTGTTCAAAAGAAATGCAGGGGCACAGCTGGAGCAGAGACTGAGGGAACGCCCAAGGGAAACTTGCCCAACTGGAAAACCATCTTATTGGTAAGCTCCAATCCATGACATTACTATGTATACTCTGTTATGATCACACATAGCAGCCTTGATAATTGTCCATTGAGAGGATCCACTCAGCAGTTGACTGAAACAGATGCAGAGATCCAGAGTCAAATATTGAATGTACTGTAGGGACTGTTATGGAGGAGGTGGAGGAAGGAATGAAGTCCCTGAAGAGGATCAGAACTCCACATGTAGAACAAAAGTCTCAACTAACCCAGAACCTTGGGGACACTGAGATTCAGAGGCATCAACTAAATAGCAGACACATACTAGACTAAGGCCCTGGCACATAAGTAGCAGAAGTGCAGGTCAGCCTTCATGAGGGTCCTCCAACAACTGGAACAGGGGCTGCCCCTAAAGCTGCTACATATCTTTGGTGTGTGTTCCTTTAACTGGACACCAATGTCTGGTCTCTGTTGGAGAGAATGCACTTAACCCAGCAGAAACTTGAAGCCCCATGGTGGTGGGATAACTACGGGACGCAATCAACTAATTTCTGACCCTAGATATTATAGGCTCATGTTTATCCTGTGATGAAAACACATTCAGTCTACAGTGATCCTAATAGTCTGCAGCGTCTCCTACACGGTTCAAGTGTCTAAAGTGTCTTCTGACACTCAAGGCAATATCCTGAAACTCAAATCTTTTAAAATCAGAAAGTCATATCTTTCCAACATACAATGGTACAGAATACTCCTTCCTCTTCCAATAGACAGGAATGTACAGTTCAATAAAATGTCATGTGTGCCAGGAGAAAAAGTAGACTTTCCTTAAAATTTACCACACTATTTTTTATTGCACATGCAATTTACACTGCTGTCCCTAAAACTGTAGAAACACAATAAACATCTTAAACTCTCTTCTGACTATGACTTTTGGTGAATTGCTAAGATCATAATCTGTCTGCCTACCATTTCTTCCATCTTTCAATATTAGCAATCATTCCCTCTTGAACATACACATCAAACAGGTCAGTAAAAGGGCAACACTCAGCCAAAATTCTATGAAAATACAGACAGCAAACTGTAACTCAGGAATAAAATTACCACCCAAACAAAAGAAACACAGACACTAGAATCTAGACCTATTATCACTACCATCCCAGATGCCTAGACACCCGCACAGGAATATAAAGAAGATAAGCCAGGGAAATATGTCACCAAGAAATCCAAGATGTCTGGTCACATCAGGTCCTCAAAAATTAAAACAGGCAAGAGGTCTGATACAAAAGAGGTTGTTTTGTGGAAAGGTCAGGAGTGAGAACCTGGGGAAGGGATAGAGGTACACAAGAGGACCTGCAGACTGGAACACATATAGGGAGCAGAGAGAGTGGGATGAGAGTAGAGAAAGACTATAGAAGGGGCATGTGTAGAGAACAGAAATAGAGAACAAATATAGAGAGCAGCTGAAGCTAGTGCTCCATGTATATAAAGCACACCTGACAACAGCAGCAGTTGATGGAGGCAGGTAATGATTTATGCAGGTGCTAATTCACTGAGAACATGCCATTGAAATTGCGTGCACATGGACAGCTACAGAGGGAAGGTTCACACACCAGACAGGAATGGAAGAAAAATAGAATACTTGAACTTATTGGTCAAAAATATTTGGAGTCTAAAAGTTTCATGGTATTAAATAACCAGGAAAACTGTAACATATCAAAAGGAGGGACTACAATTGACTGTAATAAAAGATGAATATCAGCTTAAACATCAAGATTATAGTTTTAATGAAATCCTAAATAAATAATTTCTAAACTCTAGATGAAGATTCCTAGTAAGGTTCAAGAAGCATCCAGATTACCTTATAGATTGGAACAAAAAAAGTCCGTATGCAACATAAAGTTTAAAACACTATACATGTAAAGACATATAAAAACTGCAAAAAATTCACATGTTTAAAGAGACCTATCAGATTCATACCTGCCTATTCAATGTGTAGAGTAACACACAAAATTTTTTGGACGTGTGCTGCAGAATCAAAAAAAAAAAAAGCAGCCATGCAGCCATGATGTTTCTACAAGCAAGCCAATGGTCCATATTATTTGGGAAGATTCAGCTATGATAGTGAAGTTATTCAGAGGGCACTGATTTATTTAGCAAGTAATAAGCACCATTAGAAACCTCACATGTAGTCACATCTGGCTGATGTTTCACAGCCAGCTCCTGATAGGACCCTCCACTCCAGCACCCACTTCTCAGACACCTATTACTCCCCATCGTGGGCAGATTTCCTGTGCTTACCATGTCTTGATTTCACAGCTTCCATGAGGTCCCCTCACAGCACAGCACAGAACAGCAGAGCTCAAAGCAGGTCACAGTGAAGGATTCTCGCCTGCACAGCCACAGGGAACTTGAAGAAAGGTACCCAGAAAATCCTGCCTCTTTCTTTGAATAGCAGGTCTGCCTGGAGGCCTGGATTTGGTAGTAAGCCTTACCATTCCTCAAAGTAAAAAGCGTGATTCTAGTCCAGGGACAAACTAGACCTAAGTCCTGGTCTTAGGAGTGGGTTGTACTCCCTTAGAACTTGTTCCTGCCTTGCAAGAGGACTCTCACACTTCCCAGGCCTAGAGGAGGACCCACTATTCCAGCTCAGGATATTCAGCTGCCTGCACTTCCCCTTGTGAGGAATAACCCTGCACTTACCAGGACCTACATTCAGACCTTGTCTGAGCTTTCCTCACAGCACTTGCCTTCCTCTTCCTGTAATCAAGGTGAATAGCTTGCATAGCCCATTCCTCAGGTGCAGTGGAGGAATCAATCTGACCCACAAGGGGAAGGGTGCCCAGGCTATTAACTTTAAAGAGTGGCTTTAGGAAACAAGAATTTTGTTTTCTGGCTTCATGCTGAGCTCAGGGAAATTGCAGCTCCCTTTCAGAAGAAAATATGTCTTTGATTTTGAAGTTTCCCTTTCTCAAGCAGCCATTATTGGAAGAAGAGGACAACTGTCTCTGAGACATTATAATAAATATTTCTACATACACAGAAAAAATCATTCTCTCTATGAGATATATTGATCTAGACAACCTGTGCTAACACAACTGTGGGTTTTTTTCCCACCTTGCCATTGAGAAAGATGTTCTGACTAACCAGTGTGCTCCACAGTGTTTGTCATCCATTTTCTGATTTTCTCCTGGAGCTGTTTCATACTTATCATCTGGTAGAAGGGAATTGTATGAAGCCACAAATAAAACATGTGTTTCCTAAAATCCCTCTTTAATGGTAAAAGCCTGGGCATCCTTCCACTGATGGGCCAGCTCTATAGCTCCACTGCAAGTCAATTAATAGTTGATCCACCTTGATTTCATGAAGAAGAAGAATAGGAAGTGCTGTGAGGAATTCTCAAGAAAGCTATGAAGTCAGCTCATGATGAGTGCAGGATCACTGCCCACAATGGGAGGAGCAAGCAACTGAACAGCCTCAGTTGCAATGGTGTGTCCTCCTCCAGTGCTGGGTGGGAGCACAGATGGATGAGGTTCTTGGAGGACAGGCACAAATGCTATGGGAGTGCAAACCTGACCTGAGATATATGAAGGGTCTGGCCCAGGACTGGAAGCACACTCTAACCTTGAGGAGGGGTGAGACTCACTGGCCAATCAAGGACCCCAGGCAGACCTGCCAGTCAGACTGATAGGGGGGTTCTTCCTGGAGTCTTGCTGAAGTGTGTGTTGGCTGTGCAGGCTTGAACGGGTCTCTGTGTCCTGCTT
The DNA here is from genome assembly GCA_964023405.1 of Apodemus agrarius. Classification (NCBI taxonomy): domain Eukaryota; kingdom Metazoa; phylum Chordata; class Mammalia; order Rodentia; family Muridae; genus Apodemus; species Apodemus agrarius. Next base: position 2,203,955 of record OZ030029.1, read on the forward strand.
TGAGTGCTGCTCTTGGGTGCTGTGTGGTGACCTCAAGTCAGTTCTGTTTCTGAGACATGTTGATATCAGGGTCTCTGCCTGTCATGAGGAGAATGTGGATGAGCAGTGGAGCTGGGGTGCTGGGTCCTCCCTGGTGCTGGATGGGAAGCCTCAGTCAGATGTGGACAGATGTGGCCTCCTGTGAGTTCCCTTGTGGTGCTCCTCACACCCACATCAGGCTGTGTGTGACCTCTGAACAACGTCACCATCAAGGCTGAATCTGCTCAAAACATTTGAGCCAGGGACTCGCTTATAGTAATAATACAGGTTGGACGCTGAACTCGGAGAGTGCCATTTCCTCCTAAATCTACAACTTCTGCTCTTAGAGACACTGACAGGGGTGGTGGGCGGGGCTCAGCGCTACTGGGTGTCATTGTGGACATCACTGACAGGGGAGTTGGGTGGGGCTCAGTGTGAGTGTGAGTCATTGTGTGCATTACTGACAGGGGATGTGGGCGGGGCTCAGCACGACTATGCATCATTGTGTGCTGCACTGGCAGGGGAGGTGGGCGGGGCTCTGTGCAACTGGGTATCATTGTGGGAGTCACTGAGAGGGGAGGTGGGCGGAGTTCAGTGTGACTGGGCGTCATTGTGGGCATCATTGACAGGGGAGGTGGGCGGAGTTCAGCACTACTAGGCGTCATTGTGGGCATCACTGACAGGGGGATGTGGGCAGGGTTCAGCACAACTGGGTGTCATTGTGGGCGTCACTGACAGGGGAGTTGGGCGATGCTCAGCACATCTGGCAGTCATTGTGGGCATCACTGACAGGGGAGGTGGGCAGGGCTTAGCACGACTGGGCATCATTGTGGGCATCACTGACCGGGGAGGTGGGCAGGACTCAGCAGGCTTGGGTGTCATTGTGGGCATTATTGATAGGGGAGGTGGGTGGGCTCAGCACAACTGGGCATTATTGTGGGCGTCACTGACAGGGGAGGTGGGCGGGGCTCAGCGTGACTGGGCGTCATTGTGGGTGTCACTCACAGGGGAGGTGGGCGGGGCTCAGTGCTACTGGGTGTCACTGTGGGCAACACTGACAGGGGAGGAGGGCGGGGCTCAGTGCGAATAGGTGTCATTGTGGGTGTTACTGACAGGGGAGGTGGGCAGGGCTTAGCAGGACTGGGCGTCATTGTGGGCGTCACTGTCAGGGGAGGTGGGTGGGGCTCAGTGTGACTGGCTCTCATTGTGGTCATCACTGACTGGGGAGGTGGGCGGGGCTCAGCTTGACTGGGTGTCATTGTGGGCATCACTGACAGGAGAGGTGGGCGGGGCACTGCATGACTGGGCATCATTGTGGGCGTCACTGACAGGGGAGGTGGGTGGGGCTCAGTGCGTCATTGTGGCAATGACTGACAGAGGTGGTGGGAGGGGCTCAGTGGGACTGGGCATCATCTGTGACACTTATGTATTAGATCCATTTTTAGTTTATTTTTGGATCTTCTAAGAAGCATCTCATGTGCTGGTCGAACTCCAATATTAAAGTGACTTACAGAAGAGAAGAACTGAAGATGTAAAGGATTCACCAAGCTTAGGAAATGGTGACAGTGAGTAGGCTTGAGCAGTAATGTTCTCGAAATAAGGTCTATTCTCCTTGTGCAGCATTGTTTATGAAACTTCTCCCAAGTTTGCCCTATGGTATGATAGTTTCTGCTGCCTTCATAGAAGTCTCCAATTTCTTCCATTTTTTTTCTCTCTATAAGTAGTATACATGATGCTATTCTTAAGAGCTTTATTTAGTATAGATATGAATTATCTAAGACCCTGCCACCACAAATTATATACATTGTACCTTCTACTTTTTTCTCTTTTTCAACTTCAGGGACATTTGACTTAGAACTGAATTGTGTTGGATCTCAGTGTACCCCATAACATAAAGGCTTTATCACATTGCTGTGATAATAATTCATACAATTTCTCTCCAGCATCTGTATATTCATAAGGATAAAGATTCCATACATGTGCAAAGGCTTCACCATACTATATACATTCACAACAGATTCTCTACAGTACTAATTCTTATACAAGGAAGAAGACTACAGAATTGTGCAAAAGCTTCACCACCCTAAATTCACTCGCTGTATTTCTAAATTTGGATTTCCATTACTAAAAGTAGATGAAATAATCAATGAAACTTTTATAAAAGCAAACTTTTATTTGGGGCCACCTTAAAATTTTAGAAGTTTGGTACATTTTCCTCATAGCATGGTACACATGCAGGCAAACATAATTCAGGAGAAGAGTATGAGAGTTCTGCATCTTGATCCAAAGAAAGTTAGGAAGAGATATCTTCCAGGGTGCTAATAGGAGGGTTTCTTTAGCACTGGGAGGAAACCCAAAGCCCACCCCAACAGTGATAAAATTCTGCAAAAAGCCACACTTCCTAATAGTGCCACTCCCTCCCCCAAATACATCCTAACTACCACATTCCACTACCTGGCCACATATGATTGTGCAAACACAAGAGTGTATGGGAACCATACTTAAACAAAGCGTAATGCAAAACATATGAGGTCCAACTTAAAAGACACCATCATCTATAGAATCTCAAAAATGTTAAAACTACAAAGATCAAAGTCTCTTCTGTGATTAATCCAATCTTGCAAGAGTAATCCCCTATACATTCAAAAACAAAGAGCATATCATGTACCTTAAAATTCAAAGGATGCACTTCTTCATTCCTAAAGGTAATCATGAGTAAATACTGGACCTAAAGGAGACCAAGCCAGCTGAGCATTCTCCAAACTCTGCATCTTTATGTCTGATGTGAATCTGTTCTTCAGATCTCCAACTCATTTCTGATTTATTCACTGAAGCATAATTCCTTCACATTGACTGGTTTTATTCCATTCCAGAGCAGGTATCACACAGTTCTAACATGTCAAAAATTTGAGGTCCCAATGTTAATTTCAATATCTCTGTTTCTTCTATAAATGTTCAGGATTCGCACATGATCTTCTCTGCTCCTCCAAGAGATTAGATCTCTTCTCCAGTTCTGTCCTGTGTATCACATTACACTCTGATTGACTACACTCTACTGCTCCTTCTGTTCTTCCTGCTCGCCCCATGGTACTTTCATCTTCAGTGTGCTGAGTTCTTTTGCTGCAACTAGGCTTGACCCATATCCATAATGTAAAGCTCAGTCTCATGAATGCTGGATAAAAAAATGCAACACGATACCTACACCTAAGCTTTTCCTTTTAGATCTTTAATTTAAAACCCACAATAGCAAGCAAGATCCTTCCCTTGTCATTTTGAAACATACTTGTTTCTTCCTATGTCTACATGAAAACAATAGCCAGGTAATAATAGTATCTAACATGATAAAGTTCACTTTCATACAACTGCAAATCCATATGTTTACCTGGAAGTAATTTTACCATAATGTAACCATTCCTTTAATACCAACGAATATGCTTGATCACAGGATTTAACTTCATTCAACTTCCTGAAGATGCCTTGCATTTTGAACCTCCCACTTAATTCATGATTATACTTATTAGGTTTCTCTCTAGCACAGACAATTTGGAGACTTCTCCTTTGTGAATATATTCTACCTCATTGATTACATCCATAAGGTTTCTCTCCAGTATGTGTTCTTTTATGTCTTTCGAGATAACTTTGAAATAAAAAGGCTTTACCACATTGATTACATTTATAAGGTTTCTCTCTATTATGTGTTGTTTTATGATATTGGAGATGAATGGGTCTTGCAAAGGCTTTACCACATTGATTACATTTGTAAGTTTTCTCTCCAGTATGTGTCATTTTATGTCTTTGGTGATCACTGGTACCTGCAAAGGCTTTACCACATTGATTACATTTATAAGGTTTCTCTCCAGTATGTGTTCTTTTATGTATTTTTAGATAACTGTGACCTGCAAAAGCTTTACCACATTGATTACATTCATAAGGTTTCTCTCCAGTATGTGTAATTTTATGTCTTTGGAGATCACTGGGACCTGCAAAGGCTTTACCACATTGATTACATTCATAAGGTTTCTCTCCAGTATGTGTTCTTTTATGATTTTGGAAAGTACTGTGCTGTGCAAAGGCTTTACCACAATGACTACATTCAAAAGGTTTCTCTCCAGTATGTGTTCTTTTATGACATTGAAGATTACTCAGTCTTGCAAAGCCTTTACCACATTGATTACATTCATAAGGTTTCTCTCCAGTATGAGTTCTTTTATGATTTTGGAAAGTACTGTGTTGTGCAAAGGCTTTACCACATTGACTACATTTATAAGGTTTCTCTCCAGTATGTACTCTTTTATGACATTGGAGATGACTCACTTTTGTGAAGGTTTTACCACATTGATTACATTCATAATGTTTCTCTACAGTATGTATCATTTTATGTCTTTGGAGATGACTGGATGCTGCAAAGGCTTTACCACATTGATTACATCTATACGGTTTCTCTCCAGTATGTGTTCTTTTGTGATATTGGAAAGTACTGTGCTGTGCAAAGGCTTTGCCACATTGATTACATTTATAAGGTTTCTCTCCACTATGTGTTCTTTTATGATATTGGAAAGTACTGCACTGTGCAAAGGCTTTACCACATAGATTGCATTCAAAAGGTTTCTCTCCAGTATGTGTTCTTTTATGACATTGGAGATTACTGAGTCTTGCAAAGGCTTTGCCACATTGATTACATTTATAAGGTTTCTCTCCAGTATGTGTTCTTTTATGATTTTGGAAAGTACTGTGCTGTGCAAAGGCTTTACCACATTGATTACATTTATAAGGTTTCTCTCCAGTATGTGTTCTTTTATGATGTTGGAGATTACCCAGTAATGCAAAGGTTTTACCACATTGATTACATTTATAAGGTTTCTCTCCGGTATGTGTCACTTTATGCCTTTGAAGGTAACTGGGTGCTGCAAAGGCTTTACCACATTGATTACATTTATAAGGTTTCTCTCCACTATGTGTTCTTTTATGATATTGGAGATGACTGCGTCTTACAAAGGCTTTATCACATTGATTACATTTATAAGGTTTCTCTCCAGTATGTGCTATTTTATGACAATGGAGATTACTCAGTCTTGCAAAAGTTTTACCACATTGATTACATTTATAAGGTTTCTCTCCAGTATTTGTTATTTTATGACAATGGAGATTATTCGGTCTTGCAAAGGCTTTACCACACTGTTGACCTTCATACGGTTTCTCTCCAGAATGTGTTGTTTTATGATATTGGAGATGACTGGGTTTTGCAAAGGCTTTACCACAATGATTGCATTCATAGGGTTTCTCACCACTGTGTCTTCTTACATACCTGCAACGATAATTAATACATGAGAATATTTTACCACATTCATTACTCTGATCAATCATTTGATCAATATGAATTTTAATTATAATTAGATCTAGTGGTAAAAAAGCGTCAGATCTTCAGGATTTTGCACTTTGTATGTTCATGGTGGTCTCCCTCATCATGAGTTGTTCAAGGCACCTGTGATGGTTATTACACGGCTCATATTTATAACATAATCATTTTATATGTGATTTTTATGTGATGTATTTAAGCTATCTTAAGAAAGTTTGAACAACTCAGATCTTTATAACTCTTATTACATTCATTCATAATTGTTCCTATAGTGTGAATTATAAAACATATGACTGTGAACCAGGACCCACAGAAGAATTTCCAAATTCCTAGTAACCATAAAGATTTTCTATACTCTGTGTTTGGGAATGTTCCCCGTAAAACTAAAAAACCAATTAATTGCAAATGTCTATCATATTCCTAATGTCAATAGAAGGCAGAATGCTATGTATCTTCTCAGTTTTAGAACAAAAAAAATTATGATTCTTCTTTCAATATCCATATGTTCACATGTTTTTCCATTGTGACACATGATATACCTTATTTAAAAAGAATGACAAATGAAAGTTTTACACATTGCATTCACAGTGTTTGAATTTTTGCTTCTCATAATATGTGGAATATAGATTAATGTTTCTATACAACAACATACATGATTCTCATAAAATGCCCTCTCACCAACTTAACAATATTACTACAAGAATATTAGTATCACCAATTTTACTATGGGGTATTTACTTATTAAAATGTTTAGGAGGTAACTTTATCACTACTCAATGTGCAATTCCTAAGTACTGTGAGAATATACAGATTAGCAGGTCCACAGTACAGCTCTAATGGTGGGACATATCAAATGGGCACACTAATCAGATATTGGATCTTGAGGTACATGGTTTTGTAAGAATATTATAATCATAGCTACACTTAAAGGAGTGTTACTTTACACTCTTGGTTTTCATTGCAGATTACAAAAGATATTAAAATCTCCTCAGAGGCCAATTTGTATCAGCTTGCACATGAAAATTACCTTTCCTGTCTTCTACTACTTTGACAATGTTCTTCAACATGATGGTCCTCCCAATTATAGCCTAAAACACAATACGAGAAATTGAATGTTATTTTGCTGGAAATTAGACAAAATTCAAGGTACTGTGAATTTTCACTCTAATGTGAAAGTTACAGTGAAACTGAATTATTCAGATAAATCTTCATTATTTGCAATTAAAATAATTGAAGATCATCAATAACCAAGACACATTTTTTTTTCCTTTAGGAAAAAAAATAACAGTCTTACCTATAGCATTGAGATTCAGGTAGGTTTCCAACATCACATCTTTATAGAGATTCTTCTCGGAAGGATCCAGCAAATTCCACTCTTCCCCAGTGAAGTTCACATGCACATCGTCCAAAGTCACTGCATCCTAAATAGCCCATACATGTTTACAACACAAATAATGATACGAACATCATATTCATATAATTCTGACACTTGCTCCACTTATATTCTGACTCAGAATTCATAATCACTGTGTCATTTTAGAAGGAGCTTGAATTATAAGATTCACCTGTTTCACGTTTGAACACTTTGAATAGGATACAGCCTTGCCAGAGAAATGCCAATTGAGAGGGAGAGGCAGGGGAAACAGTTCCACAATACTGAGCACACATCTGAAAAATTGGGTGAACAATTGCTAACTACAAACATGATGGGCATTCTGGGTGTATTTGCTTATGTCATTAATCACAGAAATACAAACAGGTGTATGTCATTGAGTTGGACGTCAGCATGGCCTATGTATCACATTCTAGGAGAACAAATGTTATATATTAACATCCTCAATACCCTACTAAAATCAATCAAGAGAAATAAAGAATAGAGAACTCACAGTTCTTTACTAAAAGTCCTTACACAGATTTACACATTCATTCCAGATCCGTATTCTTCTGGGAGACACATGAAGTACATCAGTCTAAACTTTAGCATTAATAATTAAAAGGGAAAGCATGCCTGAATAGTTACAAATGGACAGATGAAAATAATAGTCATATAAATGGTTGATCATAAATAAGCAACATAGGGTAGGAGAGAGAAGGCTCAGCAGTGGAAAGCTCTTGTTCATTTTCCACATAATGTTGGTCAATTTCATGCAAACACATGGGGGGCAACAACTACACATTACTTCAAGATCAGGAGTTCTGAGGCCATCTTCTGACATCGGTAAAGATGAGACACATGTGATATTATTATTATTTGTGCACATAGACAAAATGCTCCTATTTATTCAATCATTTCAGAACAAACAAAAGAACAGCATATACCTGGCAACCAATGATACTAAAACCTCAGATAATATTGATGTCATGAACACATGCCATCCTGAAAAATAGAATATAACCTATATATTTGGCCAAATTTCAAAACTAAAGATGTGAATGTAAAACAGCATAAATACATGTTTATTTTACGAAAAAAAAGTGTGGACAAATGGATACACCTAGATATTATCATCTTGAGTGAGGTAGCAAAGACCTAAAAGGACATACAAGTATGTACTTGTTTACAAATGTATAATAAGCATAAAGTACAGTATATCCACACAACATTTCTTGGCCATGAAGATGATAAACAAGAAGGAAGGCTAAGGGGCTGAATTGATGGCTCAGCTGGTAAGAGCACAGACTGCTCTTGTGAAAGTCCAGAGTTCAAATCCCAGCACCACATGGTGGCTCATAACCACCCATGACATCTTACACCCTCTTCTGTTGTGTCTGAAGACAGCTACACTGTGCTTATATATAATAAGTAAATCTTTAAAAAAAGAAGCAGGAAGGCTAAAATGAGAATGTTTGAATCTCACTCAGAAGTGGAAATAAAAGAGTCATAAGAGGCAGAAGAAACAGAGAGAACTGGAAGGTCCAGTAGTTAAGTAAGGGGAAGGGGAGGAAAGTAACAGGTGTGGTGAGAGAAAAGGAAGGGCCATAGGTTCAGGGAAATTAATTCAAGACTGTATGTGAAAGGGGTGGTTGGTTTCAGGCATCGTTAGGATGTGCCACAGACCATAAAAAGGAGATCAACAAGGAGTCTATGGGGATGGTCATAGCTTAGATACATAGAAGTCAGATATGGACCCTGAGGTGGTCACATGCTACAGCCAGGCAGGAGGAGAGTTAAGGACACAAACTCAACTCAACCAATACCATTTCAATCAAAAAATTGTTTTGTTTAATTAAATGCAGATAAAGTGATGAAGCAAAGAATGAGGGAGGGGCCAGACTGTACCCTAGCCAACTTGAGACCCATCCCATGGGCAAACATCAATCTTGACATTACTGAGGATACACATTCTTATACTTCCAGAGAGTAGCTGAGAGTGTCTACCCAGTACCTGACTGAAACAGATGCAGAGACCCACAGCCTAACATTGGACAGAGACCAGGGGGTCTTTTGGAAGAGTTGGGGAAAGGATTGAGGACCTCCCAAGGAACAGGAAGTCCATAAGAAGACACTCAGTGTCAACTCACATGGAAACTAGGAGAATCTCAGAGACTGAGTCACTAACTAAAGAGCATACACAGGATGGATTGAGTCCCCCATCAAATATTTATTATGAGCTCCTGTCTTCATGTGGTTCCCCCAACAAATGGAGAAGGAGATGTCCCTTTTGCTGTTGTCTGTCTGTCCAAACTGTTCCCCTAACTTGGCTGCCTTGTGTGACATCAGTAAGGGTGGATGTGCCTAACATGTAGGGACTTGAAATGCCATGGTTTGTGGATACTCAAGTGGACCCCCACTCCTTGGAGAGATAAAAGGAGTTAGGGATGAAGGACTGTGTAAGGTGGAATGGAGAGCTGGGAGAATGTGAAATTTAAATTAAATGAATAAATGATAAATAAGTGGGGGAAAGTCAAATACATATGAATAAAATAAAAATATAGAAAATTGGCCCATTAATTTAAAATTATACCCCACTCAATATTTCAGGGTGTAAGACAAGGAGAAAGGAATTTTGGCAAAAAATATAACACTAGTGACCTCTCACTAAAATTTTCAGAGTCTATTTTCCAGTCAAATGCTATGATCTCAATTTCCTCTGGCTGCATACTGTCAACACCCGAAACTCCCAAGTCCTAAAAGAACAACTGATTAAGCTCCATGAAAAGCTTTCTATGATTTTCACCATCTCAATATCTGATAATTTCCACATCCCTCAGATGTGGGAACCAAGATTCTGTCCAGTAGCAAAATTATCTATCTATATATATATATATATATATATATATATATATATATATATATATATATGGTGGTGGTGGTATTCTAGCTTGCTACTCTGCTGCTGTGGTGGAATCCTCAGAACAAAAAATATATATATAAAAACAATAAAAAATCTCAAAATAAATCGTTGTTAATGGTTCTGAGAGATATCAGTTCATCACTTTGGGAGCTTAGACTAGAACACAACTTACAAACTGAAGGGAAAAGCATGTAGAAACATCTTCTCTTGACTTGCTCTCCTGATTGGTCTATGTGGCATGCTCAGGAAGTTCTCTCATCCATTCCAGGACCACTTGCTTATAAATATTGACACACTTATAATCATCAACACTATCTCTCATAGACATAGGAACTGCCATTTTGATGAGATCACACCAACAACTGAGACTCCTTCAGATGAAATGTAGAAATGATGGCAGCTTCAACTCTCATGATTATGGTTCGTTTTGGATTGCTAAGAAAATCTATCCCTGTCCATCTACTCTCTAAGCTTTTAACATTAGCAAGCATTCCCTCTTGAACATGCCCACCAAACAGGTCAGTAAACGGGGCAACACTCACCCAACATTGTCCGAATATCTAGACAGCAAACAATCAGCCAGGAATAAAATCCCACCCAAACAAGACACACTGAGAAACCAGTATCAAGACCAGTAACCAACACAATTGCAGATGCCCAGACACCAGCATAGGATGATAATGAATACCAGCCAGGAAAATAAGTCACCATCCTCAGGTTCTCAATCCTCTCCTTTGCCCCATACAACCTCTTTTGCATCAGATCTCTTCCATGTTTTAGTTTAGTATAGTCTTTCAGGATATGTTAGAGAAGGAGAAGGAGGAGGAGGAGGAGGAGGAGGAGGAGGAGGAGGAGGAGGAGGAGGAGGAGGAGGAGAAAGAGGAGAAGGAGGAGGAGAGGAAAAGAAAAAGGAGAATGTTGAAGTGAAGAAGAAGAGGAGGAAGAGGAAGAAGAAAGAGGAAGATAAATCTAAATAATGGTCTAGAAAATATTTAATATTACAAGTAAAATCATAAATTAAAACTGTCCTAAACTAAAGAAGGTGGCTGTTAATGAACTGGAAGCATCAAAATTAGAAAACAGATTGGGAAAGAGACCCTTTGCCACATAATGATCAAAATACTGAACATATAAGTTAAAGAAATATATATATCAGCAGAAACAAAACAAACTAAATCTAAATAAAACAAAAACTAGTTATGTATGAATTCAGAACTATTAGATTCATATCCAACTTTTTTTAAGTATTTAACTCATTAATTATAAAAAGTTCTCCCTGCAAGTACTCCTGCTGACCAGAAGAGGGTACCAGATCCCATTAAATATAGTTGTGAGCCACCATGATGTTGCTAAGAATTGAACTCCTGACCTGTGTGGGAATAGCAAAAACTCTTAACCTCTGAGCCATCTCTCCAGGCCTATTCCTATATTATTAATGTATATTATAAAAGACAAAAGGGTTTGGACACAGGTGCTGCATAGTCACAGAAACCACTCATGCTTCAACAAGAAAGCAAGTGGTCCAGATATCTTGGGCAGAATCAGAATCAGTCAAGATGGTGAAGACATTCAGAGGTCACCACCTGATTTAGCAAGTAAGCACAACTAGGAACCTGACAGGTGGATACATATGGCTGATGCTTCTGACACAACCCCATAGAGGACCCAGCACCCCAGGTCCCACTACCATTTGGCTGATGCTTCCCATCCATTTACAGAGAGGACCCATCAACACAGGTCCCAATGCTCAGCTGCATGTCCCTCCTCATTGTGGGCACATATACTGTGCTCAGCATGTCTCAATTTCAGAACTTCCTTGAGATCCCCTCACAGCACCCAAGAGCAGATCTCAGAGCAGGACACAGAGCACCATTCAAGCCTGCACAACACAGCGAACACAGGGAAAGAGACATGGAAATTCCTGCCTCTTTGTCTGACTGGCAGGTCTGGCTGGCAGCCTTGATTGGCCAGTGAATCTTAGCCTTCCTCGAGTTCAACTTTGCTTCCTGTCTAGGGACAGTTCTATTTCAGATCCCAAGAGTGATTTGCATTCCATTAGCATTTGAATAAGATTCCAAGAGGAATCTCACCAAGTCAATCCCTGGGGGAGGACAAATCATTCCAGCTGAGGCTGGTGAGTTGCTTGTTACTTGCCTCTGTGAAACACAACCTTGTGCTTACCAGGACCTGACTTCAGACCTTGCCTGAGCTATCCTAAAAGCCCTTGTCTTCTTCCAATAATCATGGTGAATAGCTTGCCTAGACCATTACTCAAGGAGCAGTGGAGGTATCAATCTGATCCAGAAATGGATGACCCAGTGCATGAACCAGGCTATTAACATTAAAGATTGATTTTTAGAAATAAAAGTTATAGACAGACAGTGGTGGTACATGCCTGTAATTCCAGCACTTGAGAGCCAGGTAAGTGAATCTGTGAGTTCGAGGCCAGCCTGGTTTACAGAGTGAGTTCCAGGACAGCCAGAACTATACAGAGAAATCCTGTACCAAAAAATATATTAACAAAAACAAACCAAGAGTTTGTTTTTTGTTGTTGTTTTATTTTTTATTATTTGCTTGTTTGTTTTGGTAAATGCTGGACTCAGGAAAAATGAAGTTCCCTTCAACAGATGATAGATATCAAACAACCAAAAGGAGATAAGCCAGAAACATAAGGAAATCACTGTTGAGCACTATCACTAATCAGCACAAACCAAAAACAACAACAACAAAAAATCCATGAACAGCTTTCTATGACATTCATTATCTCAATTTCTGATAATTTCCACATTCCTTCAAAAGAGAACATAGATTCTGCTCAGCAGGAAAATCACTTGTTGATAATACTTTTGTGGTTGATTCTGTTGTTCTAATTTGTTACTCAGCTGCTGTGATGGAGTCCTATGAGCAAAAGCATCTCACGTAATAAATGCTTGTTGTGAATATTTTTTTTCAGACCTCAGTTCAGTTTTTTTCAGTTCCTCAGTTGTAGAAACTGAAGCTGCAAACTGAAGGTAAAAGCATGGACAAACATTGTCTCCTGACTTGCTTCCCTACTTGGTCAGTGTCACATGCTCAGGCAGCTCTCTCATCCAGCCCAGACACACTTGCTTATGAATATTGTCACCCTTATTGGTAGAGACTTCACACATCAATCATCAAAACTATCTCACACAGACATAGCAACCAGCCATTTTGATGAGAACACACCCTCAACTGAGGATCCTTTAGATGACTATAGCTGCGAAATGTTGAAATGTAGGCAGCTTTACCTCTCTCCTGAATATGTCTCCCTGTGCATTGCTAAGATTATCTCTTCCTGCCCATCTCCTTTCCTACCTTTCAACATTGACCATCAATCTCTCTTGAACATAAAAAACAGGTGAGTAAAAGAGGCAACACTCAGCCAACACTATGAAAATCTAGACAGAAAACTGTAACACACAAATGAAACTCCCACACAAACAAAACAAACTGAAAACCAGTCCCTAGATGAATAATCACCACAAATACAAATGCACAGACACCTGCATAGAAACACAAGGAATACCAACCATGAAAATAAGTCACCATCCTCAGGTTCTCACTCCTGTCCCTTGCCCCATACAACCTCTTTTGCATCAGATCTCTTTCATGTTTTAATTTAGTTTGGCTTCTCAGAACATGTGAAAGAAGGAGAAGGAGGAGGAGGAAGAGGAAGAGGAAGAAGAAATAAGGAAGAAGAAGAAGAAGAAGAAGAAGAAGAAGAAGAAGAAGAAGAAGAAGAAGAAGAAGAAGATCAATCAATATAAAGGTCTAGAAAATTATTCAAATGAAATCATAAATGAAAACTTTCCTAAACTATAGAAGGTACCTGTTAATGTACAAGAATCATCAAAAATACCAAACAGATTCGGAAAGAGTCCCTTTGCTACATAATAATCAAAACACTAAACATATAACCTAAATAAATATATAAAAAACACTAAACAGAAAAAAATAACAAACAAAACAAATGTCAACCTCAGTGGAAGAGTCTTCCCACATCAGTCATCAACACTATCTCACACAGACATAGCAAACAACCATTCTAATGAGGGCACATCCTCAACTGAATCTCTGAAATTTTGAAATGTTTGCAGTTTCAACTTTCTCCTGACTATGTCTCATTGTGGATTGCTAAGATCTCTTCCTGCTCACCTCCTCTCCCAACTTTCAACATTAAACAGCAATCTCTCTTCAACAAGACCACCAAACAGGTCATTAAAAGAGGCAACACTCAGCAAACACTCTCTGAAACTCCAGACAGCACACTCTTTACACAGGAATAAAACACGCACCCAAACAAGACAAAGCCAAGCTAATACCTAGGCCTATTATCACCACCAACCCAGATGGCTAGATATCAACATAGGAATATAATGAATAACAGCCAGGAAAATATGTCCCCAAGAAAACCAAGCTATGATTTCAGAGAAGGAACTGAGAAACTAAAACATGCAAGAGATCTGATGGAAAAAAAGGTTGTATGGATGAAAGAAAAGGTGTGAGAACCTGAGGATCGGATAGAGGTACACAAGAGAGCCTGAAGACAAGCAGGCAGACAGGCAGCAGAGAAAGAGCAATGAAGGAAGAGAAACAGAATAGAGAGAGTGCACGTGCAGGGAACAGAGACAGAAAGCAAAAATAAGAGGCTGCCCATGTATATAAAGCAAAAACTGGAAACAGCAGCAGGCAATAGGAGCAGGTAATGGTTTAAGAATCCCCAATGCCACTAAGAGCAGGCCATTGAAATTTCCTATACACTGACAATTATTGATGCAAGATTCACCCACTGAACAAGAATAGAGGAGAGAATCACAAGCATTAAAAATGAACAGAAGAGCCGGGCGTGGTGGCGCACGCCTGTAATCCCAGCACTTGGGAGGCAGAGGCAGGCGGATTTCTGAGTTCAAGGCCAGCCTGGTCTACAGAGTGAGTTCCAGGACAGCCAGGACGACACAGAGAAACCCTGTCTCCAAAAAACCAAAAAAAAAAAAAAATGAACAGAAAAATTGGACACATTGGTCAAAAACTGTGGATTCTAAAAGATTCCTGGCATTAAACAACAAGGTTCTGCAACGTGTGAGAAGGCAAAAACTACAAATGATTGGAGAAGAAGAAGAAGAAGAAGAAGAAGAAGAAGAAGAAGAAGAAGAAGAAGAAGAGGAGGAGGAGGAGGAGGAGGAGGAGGAGGAGGAGGAGGAGGAGAGGAGGAGGAGGAGGAGGAGGAAGAGGAAGAGGAGGAGGAGGAGGAAGAGGAAAAGGAAGAGGAAGAAGGAAATAGAAGGAAGGAGGAAGAAGAAAGAAGAAAGAAAAAATAAGAAGAAAGAAGAAGGAAGAAGCAAGAAGAAGGAGAAGGAAGAAGGAAGAAGAAAGAATAAAGAAGGAGGAGAAAGAGGAGGAGAAGAAGAAGGAGGAAGAGGAGAAGGAGAAAGTCTAGAAAATATCTCAAATGATCATAAATGAAAACTTTCCTAAACTAAAGAAGGTGCCTGTTAATATATGTCAAGCATTAAAAATACCAAACAGAATGGGAGACTCTTTGACACATAATAATCAAAATATTAAACATATAAGTTAAATATAAAAAACTACAGAAGAAAAAAATTAAAATTGTAATGAAAACAAAACTAGTAATGTATGAAATCAGAAATATTAAATTCATATCTGCCTTCTTCTTTTTAAGGAATTAATTCATTACTTATACAATTTTCTCCCTGCATGCATCCCTGCAGGCCAGAAGAGAGCACCAGATACCATTACATATGGTCATGAGCCACCACGTGGTTGCTAAGAATTGAACTCATGACCTGTGTAGGAATAGTCAGAGCTCTAAACCTCTGAGCCATCTGTCCAGCCCTATTCCTGCCTTCTTAATGTATATTATTAAAGGCAAAATGTCTGGCCGCCGGGCGGTGGTGGCGCACGCCTTTAATCCCAGCACTTGGGAGGCGGAGGCAGGCGGATTTCTGAGTTCGAGGCCAGCCTGGTCTACCGAGTGAGTTCCAGGACAGCCAGAGCTACACAGAGAAACCCTGTCTCGAAAAAACCAAAAAAAAAAAAAATATCTGGACACAGGTGCTGCAGAGTCACAGAAACCACCCATGCTTCTACAAGAAAGCAACTGGTCCAGATGTTTTGGACAGAATTACAATCAGCCATGATACTGAAGTTATTAAGAGGTCATGGCCTGAACTATCAAGTAAGAAGCATCACTAGAAACCTCACAGGAAGTCATGTCTGCCTGATGCTTCTGCTCCAAACCCATAAAGGACCTACCACTCCAGCTCCCACTGCTCAGCCACATGTTCCTCCCCATTGTGGGCAGATATCCTGTGGTCACCATGGCTTGATATCAGAGCTGCCCTGAGATCACCTCACAACACAGAGCCGCACAGCTCAGAGCAGGACCAGACAACCATTTAAACTTCACAGTCACAGCGAACCTGCAGAAAGGCAGCCAGATGTTCCTGCCTCTTTCTCTGACTGGCAGGTCTGCCTGGAGGCCTTGATTGGCCAGTGAGTCTCACTCCTCCCCAATACTAAAGTGTGCTTCTGGTCCAGGACCAGAACTTTTCCAGATCTCTGGAGTGCTTTATATTCAATTTGCATTTGTGGCAGTTCTGCCAGAGGAATGTCACCGCACCCAGCCCTGGTGGAGGAACAGCCAGTCCAGCTCTGGCTAGTCAGCTGCCTGCTCCTCCCCTCTGTGAGCAATGGCCCTGCACTTACCAGGAGCTGTCCTCAGACCTAGCCTGAGCTTTCCTCACAGCACTTGCCTGCTTCTTCCTGTAATCAAGGTGAATAGCTTGCACAGCCCATTGCTCAGGTGCAGTGGAGCTGTCGATCTGACCCACAAGGGGAAGGGTGCCCAGGCTATTAACATTGAACAGGGATTTTAGTAAACATGAATTTAGATTTGTGGTTTCACTAGGCGTTCAGGGAAACTGCAGCTCCCTTTCTCCAGATGATAAGTCCTTGATTTTCAAATTTCTCTTAGTAGAAAGCCATTATTGGGTGAAGAGGACAACTGTCAGTGCGACATTGTATTCAATCTCCCTTATACATACATAGAGAAATTCATTCTTTCTATGAGATGAGGTGTGTTTATCTAGAGAGCCTGTGCTAACACAACTGTGGATTTTCCCCACCGTGCCAGTGAGGAAGACATCCTGACTAACAACAGTGCTCCACAGTGTTTGTCATCTGCTTCCTGGGTTTCTCCCAGGGTTGTTTCATACCTATCATCTGGGGAAAGGGAGTTGTATGCAGCCAACTTGGAATGCTGCTATTAAGGAACCACCAGGAGGGCCAGCAGGGCGCAAGGTCCAGCCTCATGCTGGGGCCAGGGGTGGTGGAAGGGAAGGAGAAGGCCCTGTCTCTGCAAGCTGGCCTGGAGGTAAACTTCTGGACCTCCTATGGTTACTCTCTCCCACAGTCAGCACACCAGAGGGGCTTGCCCAACCAAGGGTGGCCAGGTTAGCCCCGTCCATCCCACAGCCCTTGTCCCCAGCCAGCTCCGACTTGATCATTTAAGTTCTTCTGGAAAGTGCCAGCCTAGACCTCTGTATACTCTCCCTGGTCTTTGTGGTTTCACAGCCCAGCCTGTCTCCTTAAGGAACCGGGTACAGTTTATTGGCCTGTGATTCCCTACCTGTCTCCGCAGCTCACACGCAGAAGCGAGGCCTGGGCGCAAGTCCCAGCGATCCATGGCGGCCAGGCTCGGCTTCAGTCCCCACAGGAGGGTCGTGCCAGGAGGCCACTGTCCCCGCCCGGAGCACAGAGAGGGTTTGCACTCCGCCCCGCTGCAAACTTTCCAGAGTGGGAAACCCGCGCCTTGCCTGGCCGCGCCAAACTCACGGACCGCGTCTGCGGAGATGACAGGAGGATGGCGCGGACTCCAGAGCTCACAGACACCCGCAGCATCGAGTCCTAATTTCTTCTGAATGTGCATGCGAATGGGGTCCTGTCAGCCATTCCGGGCTGGCAGCTCCGTGCCTGGGAAGCGCAGCAATCCCAGCAGTCACTGGACCGCGCATGCTTACCTCCCTCCCGCCTCTGCCGCCAAACCACACGCCCGTTCAAACTCCGGACCCACTTTCATTCATAAAAAATGAAAGAAAGTGCTGGCATTGTTCCAGGAGGCTGGACGAAGGGTGGGGCCGAGGTGACGTCAGGGGCGGAGCCAGCGGTCACCAGGTGATGGGCAGGTATGGCAAAATGGAGCCCGCTTTAGGGCTGAGATTGACAGATGCGGGGCAGGACAGGGCCAGTGACGTGTCAGGGGCGGGGCCAGCAGCGCCGGGTGATTGACAGCGTTGTCAACAAGGTGCCCTCCCAGGGCTGAGTAGTATGGAACGCTGGGAGGGGCTGAGGCTCCGGTTGATGTCAGGGGCGGGGCCAGCGGTCGCTGGGTGATGGACAAGGACGCCAACATGGCGCCCTCCCATGGCTTAGGGGAGGGGCAGGACTGGGGTGACATCAGGGATAGGGCAGGCAGTCTGACAATTCTACCTATGCTTCCCCAGTATTTCCTGAGTCCTGATGCAAGGGATTTTATGGAGACATCCCATTTGTGAATTCTGTTCCAAATTCATTCCCATTCTCAACATTGACTGCCTAAGGGTATTTATATTTGTTCCTATTACAGAAGGAAAACTCTGTGATGGCGGCTGATCAAGACCCTGAATTTGAATATAGCAGAATGTAATTACATGTGACTTTATTACTATGTGACCTTATCTGAACATAAATATATGCAATATTAAAATTTATATTGCTACACACACACACACACATATGGAAATGAATACACATTCAGTAAGAATTAATGGGATAAGAGGACATGTGCATTTTAGGAATGCAGGGAGTCTTAAAAAGTGTGTTTTGGAGACAAGTAACTTAAAGAAAATGTAATTAAATGACAATGTCAAAAATAAGCTACCAAATAATACTTAAAAAGGAAGCAGCAAACAGTACTTTGAGAAAAAAATGACACTGACCTTCATCACCTGATGTAAAGAAATAATGTGTATGTGTTTATATGTGAATGTTTGTGTGTGTAATATTAAACTGAAATTATCTTTAGTACCCATATTTTGATAAAATATATGATGAGACCCTTTATCCAGAGTGATTTACGTTTCCATCATATGCACTGACCTTATTGTAGGAAAGGTTTTGTCTGTGACATTTCCATTAATGATTTTACTCACATAGAGAAGCACATTCATTTCATAATGAAATAGTGTCTTTGAGATCAGGTTATGCCTGCAATACTAGGCTCTGTCAATTTATGTCAATTTGTCCTTTTATTAAAATGTTCCCTTCTTTGTGTATTATCTGATGTTCTTAACATCTTCCTAGTATATATTAAAGCTACTCCAAAGTCCAGTGCTTCTGTGCTCTCATATGCAGTATTGTCACTGTGCTTCACACCCTGCTAACATTCAGTCTTGTATCACTTTTCAAATCAGTGCCTTTTATTGCATCAAGAATCTGTGATATTCACTACCTCAACAGAGACATTTTAACATTAAGGTGATGTCAGATTCTGTTGCTCTAAAAATACTATGATCAAGAGAACAATATGAGAAAATTGTTTATTTTCTTATGTACCGGCCATAGTCTATTGAATGTAGCCAAGACATAGAATTGGATGTAGGCACTCCATGAATGCATGTGAAATAGTATTGATTACTGGCTTCATGCCCATGTTGTCTGTAGTCCTCATTCTTATAACTTCAAGAAGAACCCACATAGAGCGATTACTGCCCACAGTCAAAAGTGTCACTTTACAGTAATCATTTATAAAGTACATGGCTTACACACACAAAAAAAAATTACAGCTCAAAATGATGGTAGCCCTTACTTAATGAGATTCCTTCTTTGTATATTCAGTATTGTGTATGTATTTTTGAAAATATTTTCCACCAAATTTTGTTAATTGGTATCACAATGGAGGGTGCTGTCCTAATTGCAAGTTCAAATTTGTTTATTCCTTAAATTGTTTTATATCATTAAACTCTACTTTGGTTAAGGCAGATAGAAATATGTTGAGTATCATCTAACAATTTCATACTATGAAAGTTTCAATGACGCAATTTATCTTTGTACTTCTATATAAAATTTGAATTTGGTCTAACTAAAATAACATAACATTTTGGGACAAAGATGCACCCTAACAACCCTGCATTAGAAGCCAAGATGGAGAAGACCTCCACAACCACCATGACCTTCCCCCTGGTGCTATGGTAGACAGGGAGGAAGGTGATCCAGACACTGCAGAACACCAGCATGCTGAAAGTTAGGAACTTGGCTTCATTGAATCTGTCAGGAAGGTTCCTAGATAGGAAAGCCACAGTGAAGCTCCCCAGAGCCAAGGAACCCAAGTATCTGGAATTGTAGCGGAATAAATTCAAACAAGAGATAAGAGCAGTGACGCATTTGAAATCAATAATTGACTTTTTAAACAAATAAAGATAGAATGAATTATGTATTACTCATTCTGTTTCTATCTTGGTTCCTTGGGTGGGCCCCACAATAAATTTCAATGTATGGAAACAAACTATTGTATATCAAGTTCATCCATATGAAAATGACCTCTTCACTTCTAGAAGTTATAACACCATTCAATTCCAGAATATTGACACTAGATTATATAATAAAGACCAATATTGATCCATCGCTGGTTAATGACTGTGAGTCCATTTATATTATCAAAGAAGTTCTTAAATATCCCAAAATTGATGCATTATAACCAAAATCTTTGAAGCCAAATACATGAATGTGCTGGAGGTATTTAAAGAGGAAATGGCTAAATCACTTAAAGAATTCCAGGAAAACACAAACAATTGGAGGAAATCAATAAATACATCAAAGTGATCCAGGAAAACACAAACAAAAAAAGTGGAAGAAACCAATAAATTCTATAAATACAGCCAAGAACACACAAACCAAAAGTTGAAGGAAACAAACTATTAGAGACCAGCAAATAGAAGCAGTGAAGAAAACAAACTGAGGGAATAATGGAAATAAACATTTAGGAGTGCACCATGGAACTAGAGAGGCAAGGTTCAATGAGAGAATACAGAAACTGAAGACAATTCGCAAACATTAAAGATAAAATAGAATGGATGGACACATCAGCCAAAAAATGTTAAATCTAATATTTCCTGACATAAAATATCCAGGAAATCCAGGACATTATAAATGGATAAATTATTAGAATACTAGGAAAAGAGGAAAAACACTAGATCAGAGTCTCAGAAAGTATTGAAAGCAAAAACTGCAAGAAAATTTTCCTAACCTAAAGAGGGAGGTACCTGTCAAAGTACAAGAATCATCAAAAGACCAAACATAAGGGTTCATAAAATGAAGTGTCTTTCCTGAAGAATAGTCAAAACATACAATGCAAAGAAATAATACTAAAAGCTGCAAAGTTATAAAAGCTAAAGTCATATAAAGAGCTAGTGAAATCTCATTGGAGTCCGCTAATGTCAAAAGGGTTTGCATACACGTGCTGCAGAAACTACAGATGCCCAGATTATTATATGTAGAAAAAATATAATCACCACAAATGAAAAAAATAGGTAGTCAATGATAAATCCACATTCAAGCAATATCTTTCTACAAATACAGATCTAAACAAAGTGATAGAAGAATCTAACCCAAAGAACTTAATGATAAACAGGTAGTCAAAAATTTTGTGTTATTTGCAAAAGAAGAGAAAGCAAACACACACACACACACACACACACACACACCAGTACCAACACAACCAGCAGCAGCAGCAGCAGAAACAACAACAACAAAATTCCAGGAGTTAACAATCCCTGATGATTAAATCTTTCAATTTCCATGATCTCAGTTCACCAATAAAAAGACACAGGCTAACAGAATGGATGCTAACACAAACCTTTCCTTCTATTGCATAAAAGAATCACAGCTCAACATCAAGAATAGGCATTGCTTCATGGCAAAGGGAAGGAAAAAAAAAAAAAATATATATATATATATATATATATATATATATATGTCTATACATACATATATACACACATATATATGTATATATATACATACATATATATGTATATACATATATATATATATGTATGTATGTATATATGTATATATATGTGTATATATATATATATATATATATATATATATATATATATTCAAATCACATGTACAAAGAAGCAAGCTGGTGTAGACATTTTAAAATTTAGCAAAATAGATTTTGAACAAAAAAAATAAATTAAAAATTAGAGAAGTACACTACATATTCCTCAGTGGAATGGATAGCAATAAATACTTCATTATAATTTTTATTATCTTTGCCTTAAATACATGTTTACCTACCTATGTATAAGAAACATTTTTAAAGCTAAAATGATGTAATAACCCTCATACACTTATGCTCAGTGATTTCAATACCACTCTCTCACCAATGGACAACTTCTCCAGACCAAAACTAAACAGAAATATTCCAGCTACCTGACAGCATGGGAATTAATCCAGCTGATATTTAGAGAACATTCTACTGAAATATAAGAAAATATACCTTCTGTCACCCCGCATGAAACTTACTCGTAAACTGACCACATACTCAGACACACTGTAAATAATAGGAAATAGAAACAACACCATATATCTTATCAAACCACCATGAATTACTGCTGAATATCAACACAACCAGAATGAACACAAGACTTACAAACTCACTGAAGCTGTACACCACACTACTGATTGAAAAATAGGTTAAAGCATAAATAGCGGACAAAATTAGAGAAATTTTCCAGAATTCAATGAAAAAGAATATGCAACATGTTCAATCCTATTTAACACAAAGGAAATAAAAGTGGTGCTTAGAAGAAAGTTCATACACAAATGCCTACATTAAAAAAAAAGGAGAAATCACATATTGGCAATTTAAGAGCACAATTTAAAGTCCAGAACAGAAAGAAGTGAATGAGTAATCATAAAATGGAGTAGACATCAAGAAATTATCCATCTGTGGGCTGAAATCAATGGAATAGAAACAGAAGAAAACAATGAATCAAATAATCATGGAGTTGGTCCATTGAAAATTTTATTAGATAAGACAGACAATCCATTATTGAAAGATAGAGAATAACAAAATTACTGAAATCTAAAATTAAATTGAGGAAAAATAACAGACAATAAAGAAATTCAGAGTAAATTAAAACCTAGTTTTTAAAAACCTGTCCTCCACTGACATGGATATTCTAAAAAAAGGTAATTCCTTGTATAGAATCAACTTACCATAATTAAGTCAAATTAAGATAAACAACATTTTTAAAAAAAATGTTTCTTTATTTCCAACCAATTTCTAATTCACAAACAAGACCAGGTGGTTCATTCTCTATATGTATTCAAAGTACTAACTAAAAGTTTAACTAGCACAATATAACTGAAGAGATGAAAGCAGTATAAATTAGAAAGGAGTAAGTAAAATTACATTTATTTGGAGATGGCATGTTTGTAAGCATAATGAACAAAAATTACCCAGAGGCAATTCCTGAGCTGATAAACAGTTTCAGGAAAGTTGTTGGATACATGACTAACTAAAAATACAAACAAAATTTAATTGCTAAGATTCTGAGTGTATTTTTGGTCCTGATTAATGAGGAGCAAGTCGGATACAAAACATCCTTGTCATTTGAATTGCCCTGGTGTTTGAATTGTGATGGAACTCAGTGGATCCCATAACATACAAGCTTTACAACATTCCTAACATTCATAAAATTTCTCTCCTATATGAACTCTTTCATAATGATGAAGAATATAGAGGTGTGCAAAGGTTTCATTATACTAAACACATTCATAAAATTTCTCTCCAACACATATTCTTTATGAAAATGAAGACAGCAGAATTGTGCAGTCTTAACAACATTAAATGAACACACAGTGTTTCTTTCGTATCCATTGCTATGAAAAGTGATCAGGAACAAGGCAATTCCTATAAAAGCAAACATTTAATTGGGGCTGGCTTACAATTTTAGAGGTTTAGTCCATTTTCATCATAGCAGGAAGAAGAGTAAGCATGCAGACAGACATGATGCTGGAGAAGAAGCTGAGAGCTCTGCAACTTTATCCCAAGGCAGCTAGGAAGAGACTGTCTTCCAGGGACCTAACAGGAGGGTCTCTTCAGCACTGGCAGTAATTTCAAAGCCCACCTCGACAGTGATGCAGTTCGTCCAACAAAGCCACTCTTCCACATAATGCCACTCACTTAGCTTAGCATATTTAAATTACCACATTCCTCTGTCTGGCCCCCATATGATTGTTGAAACACATAAGTGTATAGGAATCATAGTTAAACATGCAGAATAGAGGCACTCGAACTCCAAAAGTCCTCATAACCTATAGCATTCAAAAATGTTAAGAGTCCAATGTTCAAAGACTTTTCTGAGATGAATCTTATCATGTAATGCTATTCACATATATTTTCAAAAACAAAAATCACATCACATGTCTTCATATAAACAGGATATGCATCACCATTGCTAAAGGTTACTGTGAGGAAATCCCGGACATATAGAAGACCAAAACGCAGATGTGCAATCTCAAAACTCTGCATGTCCATGTCTGATGTCAAAACATTCTTCTGATCTGTAAATCCTTTCTGACTTGTTCACTGAAAGCACAGTACTTTCTTTTTGACTGGTTTTATTCACTTAAAGCAGTTTTCCTGAGCAGGTAACACACAGTTCTAACATCTCAAAATCTTGGTGTTCCAAAGTAACTTCAATATTACAGCTTTTATTTCTGTCTCCAGGATCCACAAATTATCTTCTCGGCTCCTCCCAAGAGATTGGGTCACTTCTCCATCTCTGCCCTCTCTATCACTCTATGCTCTGGTAGATTCCACTCTTCTACTCCTTCTGTCCTATCTGTTCCTCCCATGATACTTGCATGTTCAGGATGCTGGGTACTTCTGCTGCAACTAGGTTTGACCTATAGCCTCCCTCAAGCTCACAGAATGGTGCCAAGCCTCAGCTGTTCTGCATGACAACTTCACACAATCAAAATCAGTACCACTTGCGTTATTCATACACATGACCAAGTCCAGCTGTACCGCACCATTAGCTCCAACCTCGGTGATCTCTAGAACACACCTTCTTTGTCACTCAGAAAATATTTCCCAGTTTTCAGCTCAGTGATGCTGATTTCTTCTTCACCACCTCTAATTGCTTAGCTATAGCTAGACAGCATCAATTTTCTCAGTAGGTCTTTCCATTCTTACCTCTTAAGACAGAGCCACATGGACCAGCTGCTGAGTTCTGCTGCTTAATGGGTCTGGATCATGGTCCCTTCTATTTCTTCAGCAACAGCTTTAAATTTTTCAAAGACATCACTGTCTAAGGTTGGCTTTCCTGGAACATGCTCAGAGATCTACTTTTATCTCCAAGATCTGTAGGGCTGATTGCTGAAATCTGGGATAAAAAGCATGCAACACCATACTGGACCTAAGCTTTTTCTTTTAGATCATAAATTGAATTCCCAGAATAGCAATCAAGACCCTTCCCATGTCGGTTTGACACATGCTTGTATCTTTGTATGTCCATATGACAAATCAGGTAATAATAATTCCTAACATGATAAATTCGCTTTCATACAACAGGATATCCATAATTTTAGCTAGATGAAATGTTGTCCTAACGTACATATTCCTTTGATACTATTGATGCCAGGATTTAGATTGATTCATCCTCTTGGTGATGTTCTGTTCTTTGAACCTTACATTTTTAGTTTTCCTTTTGAAGTATCCTATGCTTGAACAAAACTGTCAGTAAAATTCTATGCAAGGATTTCGGAGCCTTCCTCTGACAATGCAACTAACGCAAACCTCTTTATCTTAACCTTAAGTGGACTCTTCAGACAAGGGTAAAAGTCAGTAACATTCTTTGCCAAAGCATCAAAAGTACCATCTCAAGAGTTGAAATAATCCTAAGCACTCATGTCTATCATATTCCTAAACCAATGGCTTAATTCCGATTAAATTCATGATCATATTAATTAGATTTCTCTCTTGCATGTGTTCTTTTATGTCTTTGGAGATGACTGTGCCGGGCAAAGGCTTTAAAACATTGATTACATTCATAGGGTTTCTCTCTACTATGTGTTCTTTCATGATATTGGAGATGAGTGTGCTGTGCAAAGGCTTTACCACATTGATTACATTCATAAGGTTTCTCTCCAGTATGTGTGATTTTATGTCTTTGGAGATTACATTGTCTTGCAAAGGCTTTACCACATGGATTACATTCATAAGATTTCTCTCCAGTATGTGTTCTTTTATGTCTTTGAAGATCACTGTGGTACACAAAGGCTTTACCACATTGAATACATTCATATTGTTTCTCTCCAGTATGTGATCTTTCATGATATTGGAGATGACTGCACTGTGCAAAGGCTTTCCCACATTGATTACATTCATAGGGTTTCTCTCCAGTATGTGTTCTTTTATGATTTTGGAGATGACTGTACTGTGCAAAGGCTTTACCACATTGATTACATTCATAAGGTTTCTCTCCAGTATGCTTTCTTTCATGATATTGGAGACTACTGTGACCTGCAAAGGCTTTACCACATTGATTGCATTCATAGGGTTTCTCTCCAGTATGTGTTCGTTCATGATATTGGAGATGACTGTGCTGTGCAAAGGCTTTACCACATTGATTACATTTGTAAGGTTTCTCTCCATTATGTGTTCTTTTATGACATTGGAGATTACTGTGTCTTGCAAAGGCTTTACCACAGTGATTACATTTGCAAGGTTTCTTTCCAGTATGTGCTCTTTTATGATATTGTATATGACTGAGTCTTGCAAAGGCTTCATCACACTGATCACATTCATTGGGTTTCTCTCCACTATGACTTCTTACATGCCTACAATGATAATTGTCACATGTGAAATCTTTACCACACTTATTACTCTGATCAATCATTTAATCCATATGAATTAATTTTATAATTTGGTCTAATGTTAAAGAAGCATCAGTTCTTAAGGCTTTATCACTTAATATGTTTGTTATTCTCTCTCATTATGGATTGTTCAAGTTACCTGTGATAGTTATTACATCACTGATATTTATAATATCCTTTTAAATTTGGGATTGCTTTATTATTTTTTAAAGATGTATTTACTTATTATATGTGAGTACACTATAGCACTGTATATGTGAGTATACATATAAGTACTGTAGTACTTATTATATATGAGTACACTCTTCAGAAACTATGAAGAGGGAGACCAATCTTATTCCAGATAGTTATGAGCCACAATGTGGTTGCTGGGATTTGAACTCAGGACCTCAAGAAGAGAAGTCAGTGTGCTTAACTCCTGAGCCATCTCTCCACCACATTATATGAGATCACAGTAAGATGTATTTTACACATCTGATAAAAACTGAAACAACTCACTGCATTATAAGTCCAAATTATTGAAATCACATTTTTTTCCTTTTGGGTAAATTACACCACAATTTACTGTGAACCAGGATAAATAGAAGAATTTCCAATTACAAAGTCTACCATATTCAGAAAGGCTATCAAAGGTAGAATATGAAATATCTTCTCACTGGTTTAAATAGAAAGATGTATGTTGCTTCTTTCAATATCCCTATGTTCCCGTGAACGATTTGCACAATTGCATTCACACTGTTTGAATTTTTGTTTCTCATAGCATGTAGTATACAGATTAAGGTTTCTCCAAAGCCACATTCTTGACTCTCATAAACTGCCCTCTCACCAAACTTAACAATGTCCCCAAAAGTATATGACTATCACCAACTTTACTATGGGATATTTACTTAATAGAATATTTTGGATATAAGTTTATCACTACTCAGTGTGCTATATCTAAATACTATGAGACTATACAGATTGGCAGGTCCATAGCATAGCTCTAATAGAACTACACATCACATGGATACACATGTTACAGAACTGATTTTGAGGTACATGGATTAATAAGAATGTTACAATCATAGCTACACTTATTGGACTGATTTTTTTATACTCTTGCTTTTTGTTTCTTTTAATCTTAAATTATTAATTCTTTCTGTCACTTACACCCAAGGCAGGGGGCAGGGGTAGATGAAGAGAATGAAATAGGGGATGCTTTTCCCCACAAAGGCACTGAGAGGGAAAGACACAAGTAGAGAGAGTGAAGGCCATTTTCCTCACTCTCTGGGATTAAGCCTCAGGTTTCTCCTGTTCTGAGCTCCCCTATCATCTGAAATGGTAAGATGAGTCCCTGGGAACCTGACCTATGTCCTAATATAATACATCTATACTTTTTAAATAAATTTAGGAATGTGTCCCTCTGCTGCTCCCTGTGTGTCCACTCTGCACTGTCTGGGGTACCTGGGCAGCTGTGCAAATGGGTATGTAGGTGCATGGTGAGAGGAGATTAGTGGGCTCCTGAACCTGCCCCTTTTCCAGTGGAGGTAATGGCCTCCAGGCCAAAGGGGTAAATAATGTAAGGCAGAGCCCAGGCTGTAATGGGGGTCCAGCACCCAGAGAGGAAGACCTGGGGTTAAGATTCTTTCACATGCTAGGAAAATTAATAGCTAAAAATGTGAAATTGGTGGGGCTGGAGAGATGGTTCAGTGGTTAGGAGTTCCGACTGCTCTTCCAGAGGACCTGAGTTCAAACCCCAGCAACCACATGGCGGCTCACAACCACCATAACAAGATCTGACTCCCTCTTCTGCAGTCTCTTAAGACAGCTACAGTGCACTTACATACTTAAAAAAAATCTTTGAAAGCCGGGCGGTGTTGGCACATACTTTTAATCCCAGCACTTGGGAGGCAGAGGCAGGTGGATTTCTGAGTTCAAGGCCAGCCTGGACTACAAAGTGAGTCCCAGGACAGCCAGGGCTACATAGAGAAACCCTTTCTTGAAACAAACAAACAAACAAACAAACAAACAAACAAACAAAAATGTGAAATTGGATTTCAACAAGACAATCAGAAGAGGCTATGTACAGAATGGGCGTGGACTCAGTCCTAAGAGTGCCAGGCAAAGTCTGAGTAGAGGTTCCATTTTCTCTAGGGGTGCTCTGCAGCTCATGCTTCCCAGGGTCAAGTGAGTTGTCTAGACAACATGTTGGCAAGGAGGGATCCACTCACAGGCCTGAATGGCTGGTTGTCATGCTAGCTGATGAAAAGTGGTCGCTGTGGGGCGCTCTCCCTTACAGGGCATGGCCAGCAGATGGCGATAGCTTGCCTGCTCCCCACAAGGCTATCTCAACACCTCATCCCAGCCACACCCAGCCAGCCTGGCAATGGCATGAGTCAGGCGCAGCAAGCAGCAGAAGCTGGCCCACCTTGCTCTCTGTCACCAGGGAGAAAACATTTAGAAAAAAAATATTCTATACCCCAAGATAGGATGCAAAATGGGAGAGGTGGAGCGCTCCCTTAGCTGGGTGGAGCCCTTTCGCTACACCCAGGTGAGCCAATTAGGCCACCCTGCCCAGTTCTTCTCCAGTACCCCATGACTCAGCATTGGAACTGGGTGGAGAGGGACTGGGATGGCTCCATCCCTACAGACACAGTCCCCTGCCATCACAGTCTTCAAGCCTCCACTTTGTTTCTCCCTTCTTACCTTTCCTTTGTCACCACAATTAGCATAATTTATAGCCAGGAAAGACAAACAAAAACCAGGAATGACAGGTCTTGTTAGGGAGGGGCAGTCTACCCCCTCACACAGCCAAAACCCAGGGGGCATGGGACTCGTGCAAAGATTTGATCCCAAGATCCAGCCTCCTAGAAAGCAACCTTAACATTGTCACTAGATGCTGGGCGTGGTGATGCATGCCTGTAATCCCAGCACTCGGGAGGCAGAGGCAGGTGAATTTCTGAGTTCGAGGCCAGCCTAGTCTACAGAGTAAGTTCCAGGACAGCCAGGACTACACAGAGAAACCCTGTCTCAAAAAACCAAAAAAAAAAAAAAAAAAAAAAGAAGAAACAAACAAAAAACAAACAATGTCACTAGAAGAATGTGAGTATCGCCAGCTCTATCATGCATGGACTCGTTGCTTAACAGGTTTTGCATATGCATTTGTCACTATTCATTGTGCAACATCTAAATATTATGAGAATCTACAGAATCAGCAGGTCAAAAGCATAGCTATAATAAAGCAACACATCAGATAAATGAACAAATCAGATAACAGATTTTGAGGTGCATGGTTTTAAATGAATATTATATTCATAGCTATACTTAAAAGACTGATATTTTACACTCTTGCTTTTCTTTAGAGATTCCAGAACATGTTAAAATTTTCCTCAGAGGCATATTTTATCACCTTTCCCATGAAAATTACCTTTCATGTGTTCTAGAAGTTTCACAATGTCCTTCAATATGATCTTCCCAATTGTAACCTAGAACACAGTACCAGAAAATAAATGATATACTATGGGAAATTAGGCAAAATTCATGTTACTGTGAATTTTTCCAGCACTCTCCAAGCTACCATCAACATTCATTGAACCTGATTTATTCAGCTCAATCTTCATTGTTCACAACTGAAATAATAGATGATCATCAATAACCAAAAACATATTTGTTTTCATATTTGGAAAAGCAACAAAAATTTACAGTCTTACCTACAGCTGTGAGGTTCATGTAGGTCTCCAACATCACCTCTTTGTAGAGTCTCTTCTGGGAAGGATCCAGCAAATCCCACTCTTCCTCAGTGAAGTTCACATGCACATCATCATAAGTCACTGCATCCTAAAACATCCCATACACGGGTACAAAACAAAGCATGATAGTGACATTATTGTAAAGTAAATGTATGTTTCTTTGACAATATATTCATTTAATTCTGGTGCTTCCTCCTGTTATTTTCTGACTCAGAAGATAAAATCTAATTACCATGTTATTTTAGAAGGAACTTGAACTATGAGATTCACCTGTGTTGCTTCTGAACCCTTGAATTGTATTTAGCCTTGCAAGAGAAATGCCAATTGAGTGGGAGATGTAGGGGAAAACAGACAATCTGCACTGAGCACACATCTGAAAATTTTAGGAACAATTACTAACTACAAAAATGATGGACAAGGTGGGTGCATTTGCTCATGTCTTTAACCACAGAGGCACAGGGAGGTTATGTCATATAGCTTGACGCCAGCATGGCCTATGTAATATGTTCCAGGACAGTGAATGTTATATATTCTGACCCTCAATCTCCTGCAAAAAAATCAACCAAGGAAACAAAAATGATAGAGAACTCACTGTTCTTTACTAAAGTTACTGCAAAGAACTATGTATTCACTGCAGTTCTGTATTCATTTGTAGAAATGAGAAGTGGACTAGTTTAAACTGCAACATTAATAAAATTTCACTAAAGGGAATGCATGATTAAAGTTACAAATGGACAGATGAAAATATTAGTAATGTAAATGTTGATCAGAAATAAGCAACAGATGGCAGGAGAGAGAGCCCAGCAGTGGAAAGTTCTTGCTGGTCTTCCACATAATGGTTGTCAATTTCTACCATACACATGGTGATGAACAACTACCCATTACTTCAAGATCAGGAGTTCTGAGACCATCTTCTGTGTAAAGATCAGGTGTACATGATATTCATATCCATACACACAGGCTAAATACTACAATTTATTCAAAAAATTCAGAAAAATCAAGAATGTGGAAGAATATCATATACCTGGAATACAATGATTCTGAAAGCTCAGGCAGTATTGATGTCATGAAGATATGCCATCTTGAGAAATATAACTAATGTAATTGTCAAAATTTCAAAATTAAAGGTGTGGACAAAGAGATGTGCAAAAGCATATTGTCCAAAAACATGTCATCTGGCTTATGTGGTTTCTATATTGACTATCTGGACAGGAAGGGCTTCACAGAGAAAAAAATGAAAAACAAAAACAAAAGGAATACAATTAAAAATATTAAACCACCCAGCTTGCAAAATATCTTAGCCTGAAATAGCAAATGTTTATACTGTATTTTATGTGATGTGGGGACAGAGTCCAAATGTTGACTGCATGGGACATGAGAAGAAATCTGAAGGATCAAGTTCAACCACAACACAGTAGACACAAATAAAAAAGTATCTTGTTCAAAAGAAATGTAGGTGACACATGGGGCAGAGACTGGGGGAATGACCAAGGGAAACATGTGCAACTGGAAAACCACCTTATTGGCAAGCTTCACTCCACGACATTATTATATATACTGCTATGCTCACACACAGGAGCCTTGATAATTGTCCATTGAGAGGATCCACTCAGCAGCTGACTGAAACAGATGCAGAGATCCAGATTAAAATATTGAATTTATCATAGGGACAATTATGGGGGAGGTGGAGGAAGGAATGAAGGCCCTAAAGAGGTTTGGAACTCCACAGGTAGACCAAACCTCTCAAATAACCTGGACCCTTGGGTACATTGATAGACCGAGCCATCAACTAAATAGCAGAAGCAGACTGGACTAAGGTCCCTGGCACATAAGTAGCAGAAGTGCAGGTCAGCCTTCATGAGAGTCCCCCAACAACTGGAACAGGGGCTGCCCTTAAAGCTGCTGCCTATCTTTGGTGTGTGTTCCTTTAACTGGAATCCCATGTCTGGTCTCCTTTGGAGAGGATGCACTTAACCCAGCAGAAACTTGAAGCCCCATGGAGCGGGGATAACTATGGGACCCAATCAACTCATTTCTGACCCTGAATACTAAAGGCTCATGTTTATCCTGTGATGAAAACACATTCGGTCTACAGTGATCCTAATAGTCTGCAGGATCTCCTAAACGGTTCAAATGTCTAAAGTGTCTTCTGACACTCAAGGCAATATCTTGAAAGTCAAATCTTTTAAAATCAGAAAGAAAGTCATATCTTTCCAACATACAATGGTACAGGATACTCCTTCCTCTTCCAGTAGACAGGAATGTACAGTCCTTATTCAATCAAATATCATGCGTGCCAGGAGACAATGTAGGCTTTCCATAAAATTTACCACACTATTTGTTATTGCACATGCAATTTACACTGCTGTCCCTAACACTGTACAAACACAAGAGACATCTTACACTCTCTCCTGACTATTTCTCCTGGTGGATTGCTAAGATCATATCTTCCTGTCTTCCATTTCTTCCATCTTTCAACATTAGCAAGCATTCCCTCTTGAACATACACACCAAACAGGTCAGTAAAAGGGGCAACACTCAGCCAATATTCTCTGAAAATACAGACAGCAAACTGTAACTCAGGAATAAAATTACCACCCAAACAAGACAAACCCAGATACTAGTATCTAGACCTATTAACACCACAAAACCAGATGCCTATATACCCGCACAGGAATATAAAGAATATAAGCCAGGGAAATATATCACCAAGAAATCCAAGATGTCTGGTCATAGCAGGTCCTCAAAAATTGAAACATGCAAGAGGTCTGATACAAAAGAGGTTGTTTTGTGGAAAGGTCAGGAGTGAGAACCTGGGGAAGGGATAGAGGTACACAAGAGGACCTGCAGACTGGAGCACATACAGGAGCAGAGAGAGTGGGATGAGAATAGAGAAAGACTATAGAGGGGGCATGTGTAGAGAACAGAAACAGGGAACAAATATAGAGAGCAGCTGAAGCTAGTGCTCCATGTATATAAAGCACACCTGACAACAGTGGCAGGTAATGATTTAAGCAGGTGCTAAGTCCCTGAGAGCAGGCCATTATAATTGTCTGCACATGGACAACTACAGAAGCAAGGTTCACACTAGAATACATGGACTTATTGGTCAAAACATATTTGGAGTATAAAAGTTTCCTGGCACTAAACAACCAGAAACACTGCAACAAATCAAAATCAAATGCTACAATTGTCTGAAATAGGAGAAGGATATCAGCTTAAAGGTCTAGAAACTATTTTTAATGACATCCTAAATAAATAATTTCTAAACTACAGACAAAGATTCCTATTGAGGTGCAAGAAACATCCAAAATACCAAATAGATTGGAACAATAAAAGTCCCCTTGCAGCACAATAGTCAAAACACTATATATGGAAAGAAATATGAAAGTTGCAAAAAAAAAAAAAAAACAAAAAAAAAACAAGTCACATGTTAAATTAGACCTATTAGATTCATTCCTGCCCTTTCAATGTGCGGTGTAAAACACAAAATATTTTGTAAATGTGCTGCAGATTAAAAAAAAAAGCAGCCATGATATTTCCACAAGCAAAGCAATGGTCCAAATGATTTCAGTAGAATCAGCCACGAGAGTGAAGTTATTCAGAGGTCACAGCCTTATTTAGCAAGTAAGAAGCAACACTAGGAACTTCACATGTAGTCACATGTAGCTGATGTTTCCCACTCAACCCCTGATAGTACCCTCCACCCCAGCACCCACTGCCCAACCATGTATTACTGCCCATTGTGGGCAGATATATTGTGATTACCATATCTTGATTTCAGAGCTTCCCTGAGGTCCCCTCACAGCAAAGCATGGAACAGCAGAGCTCAGAGGAGGAAACAGTGAACTATCCTGCAGATCCAAAGGGAACTTGCAGATCTGGAAGAGCCCGCCTCTTTCTTTGAATGGCAGTTCTGCCTGGAGGTCTGGATTGGCCAGCAAGCCTAACCACTCCTCAAGGATAATGTGTGATTCTTGTCCAGGGCCAAGCTTTTTTTCCAGATCTTAGGAGTGGTTTTCACTCCCTTCGCATTTGTGGCTGCCTTGCAAGAGGACTCTCACACCACATAGGCCTAGAAGAGAAACCACTATTCCAGCTCAGGCTATTCTGCTGCCTGCTCCTCCCCTTGTGAACAATGACCCTGTTCCTACCAGGACCTAAACTGAGACCTTGTCTGAGCTTTCCTCACAGCACTTGCCTTACTCTTTC
This sequence comes from Apodemus agrarius, assembly GCA_964023405.1. Taxonomy (NCBI): domain Eukaryota; kingdom Metazoa; phylum Chordata; class Mammalia; order Rodentia; family Muridae; genus Apodemus; species Apodemus agrarius. Next base: position 2,238,538 of record OZ030029.1, read on the forward strand.
TGTAATTAAGGTCAATAACTTACAAAGCCCATTCCTCAGATGCAGTGGATGTATCAATCTAACCCACAAGAAGGGTGCCCAGACCATTAACTTTAAAGAGAGACTTTAGAAAACAAAAGTTTTGTTTTCTGGCTTCATGCTAGGTGCAGGGAAATTGCAGCTCCCTTTCACCACAAGATAAGTCCTTGATTTTGAAGTTTCCCTTGGCTGACAGCCATTATTGGAAGAAGAAAACAACTCTCTCTCTCTGAGAAATAATAATAAATCTTCTTTCTACATACACAGAAAATTCACTCTCTGTATGTGATTTGTTAATCTAGAGAACCTGTGCTAACACAACTGTTGTGTTTTTTTCCCACCTTGCCAATGAGGAAGATGTGCTGACTAACAATAGTGCTCCACAGTGTTTGCCATCTGTTTCCTGGTTTTCTCCCGAGGTTGTTTCATAGCTATCATCTGGTGGAAGGGAATTGTATGAAGCTCCAAAGAAAAACATGTGTTTCCTAAAATCCCTCTTTAATGTTAAAAGCCTGTATATCCTTCCACTGATGGGTCAGCTTTATACTGCCACTGCAAGGCAAATAATCACTACCCTCAAAGGGGAGGAGGAAGCAGCTGAACAGTCAGAGTTGCAATGTTGTGTCCTCCTCCAGTGCTGGGTGGGAGTATAAATGGATGAGGTTCTTCTAGGGCAGGCACAAGTTCCAGGGGAGTGCAAAAAGAAGGTGGTCAGGATCAGGTGTACAAAGAGATGAGAGAGACATACAGAGGGTCAGGATAAAATATTAATATGTTGTACTGGAGGATGGTGCACACTCCAGTTGAGGGGTTTGCCTCTAGAAAGTCCCACATACCAGGGAAGTGAGAGGTTTCCAGGGCCCACAAGGAATGATGTCAGCCAGAGTATGCAAAAAGGGGGAGACAGAACCTGTAGAGTCCATTTCCAACAGATAGTCACAGGCAACATTTGAAGGGCAGGGCCACCTGTCCATATGCAAACTTTAACGCAGAATTGTTCTTATCTGAAGAAAGGCAAGACTCCATCAGAAGAGCCAGGGGAAGGACTGAAGGAGCTGAAGGGGATTGCAGCCCCATAGGAAGAGCAATATCAACTAACCAGACCACACAGAGCATGCAGGGACTAAACCACAAACCACAGAGGAGGGGCCCATGGCTCCAGCTGCATATGTAGCAGAGGATGGTTCTATCTGACATCAGTGGGAGGGGAGGCCTCAGTCCTGTCGAGGCTTGATGTCCCAGTGTAGGGTGATGCTAGAAGAGGAAGGCAGAGGTAGATGGAGGGAAAGAGGAGAGTGGGATGGGATGGGGAGTGTGTGGAGAGGAAACGGGGGGGTGATCATTTGAGATGTAAACACATAAAATGATTAATAAATGAGAAATGGATGGAGCTGGAGAACATCATACTAAGTGAGGTAACCCAGTCTCAAAAGAATACCCATAGTATGCAGTCACTGATAAGTGGATATTAGCCTAGAATCTTGGAACACCAAAGACACAATTCACATACCAAATGATGTCTGAAAGGAAGAAAGGAGTGGCCACTGGTGCTGGAAAGGATCAAAGCATCAGTGTAGGGTTAGAGAAGAACAGGGAAATGGGAAGGGGTGGATGAGGTAGCAGGGGGAGGGAAAAGGACATGTTGGAGCTTTGGGGGAGGGGAACCAGAAAAAAGGAAATGAATTGTAAATATAGAATATATCCAATAAAAATAGTAATAAAAAGAAGGAAAATTTGTCTCCATTATTTCAAATTAATATCTTTCTGATAACCTCAACAGAGTAGAAAGGAGAGGTAATGATAATTGAGAGAAAATAGCAAAAACAAATGACAAAGAAAAGGCACTTGTGGTAAATGCAACAGTGATGTATTGCAATTCCAAATAAAATGTTAAAAAAGACCAATAAAGCTGCAGATTTAAAGAAAGCAATATATGACATTTGATAAAAATCACTCCCTGTGACTGCATTTTAATAACACTCTGTTATATGAGTTTTTATTCTCCCTAGGAAGTGCTATTTTAATGTCAGGCTCATTTCTGATTACTTAGTGGGAAGCTTCAGGAGCTCATTAGGGATAAAATTTCACATGTGTGTTTTGCTTGCTCGATTACGCATGGCTACATTCTCTGTGACAATTACTTTTGCTCTTAAAGGTGCTTTTGTTAGTTCAATAATAAACACCAATTTACAGTGACAAAAGAGATTCTTGTGAAACATACCTGAAAACAAGTCTGTTTAATCATTGATAATTTAGACATGAACTTTAATGTCTCGTTTTTTGCATTCATCTGGGAGTCATTATGTTTCTAGGAAATTATTTCTACATATAGGATAGGATGCCATCCTGGAGAACTTCGTGAAGGGATTGGTGCCAAGGTATGGTGTCCTCCTTAATGTCACAGCATTTTATTTGATTCATCACAGGAATGGAGTGGTACAATGTTCATTGATGGGTTTTTTTATCTCTCATTTTTAGATTATTGAATGTAGATATTTTTCATACATTATATTCTGTTAGTTTTCTCCTTAACCAACTCTTTCCAGATTTTCCTGCCCCATGCAACTCATTCAAATCCTTACCATTTATTTCTTTTTCTTGTTACAGACTTAACATCTATATAATAATAATAATAATAATAATAATAATAATAATAATAACTATTAATTATAAAGAATCATGTAGTAGGAAAAAATGAAAAATAAACAGATAAAAATTTAAGGAAAACATCTAAGAATCCTAAACATACACAGACTAAATTTCACAAAAAGAAATTACATAAAAATCTAAAAGTATAAGCCACAATATACTTAAAAAGAACTTTAATGTAAAAATAAAAACCCAAAACTAAAAACAAAAAACAAAAACAGGGAACAACAAATGAAAAGAACACCAAAACCAAATAATATTAAAGTCCTGGAAAGCACTATGAGACAAAGAAATATCAACAATGTCTTTGAGTTTGTGTTGTGTTTCCCATCTGATCCTGGGCAAAAGGTTTGCCCTTAAGGGGAGTTTGGATACCCTGTGAATGTCCTATTATTGAGCACATCTCTTGGAAAAGGAGATTCTTGTAAATAATACCTGAAAACAAGGCTGTTATATAATTTTTTATATGGACAAGAACCTTAAAGTCTCCTTTTTCATTCGTCTGGTGGCCATTATGTTTGTAGAAAATAATTTCTACATATAGGAAGTCATCCTCAACATCTTCATGGGATAGATGCCACAGTACCGTGTCATCCTTCATTTCATGAAGCATTTTATATTATTGAAACAATTAATATTGTATTTTGTAAATGGTTATCAAATGGATTGGAAGGGGGAAGCATTTCCATTCCCCTCTCAATATCGAGATCCCAATTTGAACAGAACCATGCAGATCCTGTGCACACTGCCACATTCTCTGTAATTTCACATCTTTCTTGTTTTAGAAGTCCTGTTTTCTATGGTGGGTGTTCTCAATCCCCTCTGGCACGGATAATAATTCTACATACACTTCCACAGTATTTCCTGAGTCCTGAGGAAAGGGACTTTATGGAGACATTCCAGTTATGAATGTGTGTGTTTGTGTGTTTCTCTGTGTGTGTGCATGTAAGTATAATGAAAATGCTCATAAATTTGTGAGTTATTGGGATTTATATGTGTGCTTGGAAGTATAAGTTTGAGAGATGAATGTTGTAAAATTATAAAACTAACCTTTGAAAACTACAAAAGGCAAATAATATGCACTCATTTGCATCCACATCTGACAGTAGAGACACTGAACTCTTGAGGCTTTTTAGTCAGTAGTAGTTACCACATCACTGAATTGTAAAAAGTCTGCTCCATTGTTTCTTTCTTTTTTACTGGTTATTTGTTTTCTTTACATTTCAAATGTTATCACCCATTCAGGTTTCCCCTCTTAAAACTCCCCATTCTACCCTCCTCCCCCTGCCACCACGTGGGTGCTCCCCCACTCACCGCCCCTTCTTTTCAGAAGAAAATCCTACATCCTGATTCTATTGGCTGTAGCATCAGTGAACTATATTTCATTCAGATTACCATCTCCCTGTGACCTACACTTTAGTGTAATATAGTGAAGATGATATTGATAAATCATCATGCCAATAGAAAACAATAACCATAAAAATAGTGGTAAAACAGAATGAATGTGTTCAGCAGTCTCTCCCCATTCATTCAATGTAATACCCACCATATCAAGGTTAAGAAATGTTCTCAGTGACCCAATGAGTTGCGGAAAGTTTCAGATGAAGACACTCACACCCACCCCATGGACAGAGGGTGCTGACCCCTGGAGTTGAGTTAGGGAAAATCTAGAAGATAAAGATTAGGGCAGCCCTGTAGGAGGACCAGCAGTCTCAAGGAGCCTGGAACCCCTCGATCTCTCAGACACTGGAACACTGACAAGGCAGTATACACCATCTGATATGAGGCCCCCGACACATATACAACAGAGGACTAGTGGGTCTGATTCAGTCAGAGAAGGCACACCTAACCCTCAAGAGACTGGAGACCCCAGAAATCTGGATGGTTTGGTAGGGTGAGGGGTGTGGGTGGGGTGGGGGTCACCTTATAGAGAAGGGGAGGAGTTATTGGATGTGGAGCTGTCAGAAGGTGGACTGAGATGGGGATAAAATCTGGCCTGCAAAAAGAAGATTAAATTAAATTAAAAACATTAAAACAGAAAAAAAGAAAGAAATGTTATTGCTATTTCACTGAATCTTGGGATATGTACAGAGAGTGATGATGTGCTTTTATCGTGTTATTTATTTTTCTCTATAAAAATGCATTTATGGAAAGCCATTATGTGTTAATGTTTTTGTAGGCCTGGAAATTTGGTTTAACTGTGCAGAGAATGTACTGCACATGCTGAGTATCTGAGCTCTGTTCCTCTCTCCATGCCAGGTTTTTCAGAGCTGTCTCTGTGTCTAACTCAAGGGTCACTGAATGCCTCTCACTTGCAGCTGCAATTGTATGCAAATACAAGCACCTGTGTACCTACAGCACACACATACACATAAGTAAAATAATATAAATGTTTTTGTTAAAATTTTGTTGAATTTATTGTTCTAAATAGGTTTGATAATTACTCATTTTATTAGAAATAATTTTATAATTTATTTTATAATAATTTTGAGTATGTATTATGTGAAAATGTATGGGTTTCAGCAGACACCTCCTAGGGTTATGTTTTCTAATTTATTAAATAATCCTGGGGATGGTCTGACTTTATCATATTTATTATAAACAGAATTAACTGCTTAGCCATGATACTAGCCACAAGTGTCCTTTAAAGACACTGATTTCTTTATAAATGTTTACAGTCTAAATCTACCAGTCTCCCTTTTATGTGTAGACAACACTTACCAAATAATCATTTGAGTAAAACTGGTTATCTAGTTGACAACACTATTTTAATAATCATGCCTGAGTGTGCAATAACATTTTGCCTGATTACTTGCAACAACTGTGTGTATAAAAATATAAAATATAAAATTCCTCATATGGAATCATGAGTCAAAAATTACCCATAAATTTAAAGATTTAAAATCATATGAATATTTGAAATTGGACAGTCTAGATCATGAATAAAGTATTTAATCTTTTCCTTAGTAGTTATTTTTAATGTTACAAGCAATCATTTGTCCTCTTCATAAATCAGACAGAGACCTTGAACCTTGAATACCACCATCCAACTAGTAAAGTCCAGTTGACCTATCCAACTAGTAAAGTCCAGTTGACCTTTTGTGATTTTCTGTTCTCCACTGGCTCCTGCACTTACATGGTGACTAGAAAATATTTAGGCACACCTAATTAATATAAAATAGAATAAGTAAATATTATTAAATTTCAATTTTGGAATATAATATAAATGCAATTTCAGAGGAGATTGGTTATTATAATAAATGTGTGTAGAATTCCTTTAAACTCCAGTTAGAATATAAAATATTTCTTTGCGAAATGACATCTTACATGAATTTTCAATGAGTGCAATGTGGATGTTAATGCAGAATGTGTCCCTTAAAGGGACATAATTAATGATCATATTTACATGAAGACTTACGTAGGGAAGTAATTGTTTTTGTTAATGTTGATGCATTTAAACCCATTCTGCATTCTATTATGGGAGAAGTGACAGATGTGTAGGATTTAGTGTAGCTACAAATAATCAATTGTCTTTTTGGAAATGTCCTCTTCTAGGAAGCAGCATAGTCAAAGCATCAGGCTCCCATTCAATCCTTCCAGAATTTCTGAGTCAAGGACCTCAGTCAGAAATGCACACCAAGGGCAGACTCTGAGAAAAATTAGCTACATGCCTGTATAAGTAGTTTTACCAATCCTTTACAAACACATATTATAATACCATGTTCACATAACTACAAGCTCCTTTATTTTATTCTGTTTAATTATTTAATCTTTATTATTTAAACTTATGTAGTTAAGCCCCTCCCAGTCTGCGCACTGATTTTTTTTTCTTCCCATACCTCCTCCATCATCTCCAAGAGGATATCCACACTTCCCAACTCTCCGACCTTCCCAATCCCTGGGCCTCATCTTTTTCAGGGGTTCTATAATTTTTTTCCCACTGAGGCCAAACCAGTTAATCCTATACCATAAATGGCTTAAGGGCCTCATATCACCAGGCTTATGCTTCCTGGTTAGTGGCATAGTGTTGGAGATATCTTGGTTGTCCAGGGTAGTTGAGACTGCTGGTCTTCCTGTAGGTCACCCTACTCCTCAGCTTATTAAAACTAGTCCCTAATTCAACCCTTGGGTTCCATAGCTTCTATAATTTGGTGCATATAGTATTTTTGTATTCAAGAGCAGAAAAAGAACATTCCTACTTCAGACTTCTGGCCAATATATTGAAGAAAAAGTTAAAAGCAGGCAGAACTCTGCAAAATATGTGTCCTACAGAAAATAAGAAATATGTTTTGATTTCATCTTTGTAAATTATTTAGTTAATTTGTTTGTTTGACTTGAGAGATGGTTACTATTTGTAGCTATGTCTGTTCTGGAACTCACTTTCTATACAAGGTCATAGCTTCAACCACCTTATCACATTTTATTGTTGCCAGGGGAGAAATGTCCACAAAAGCAAAATGATGAATACATTTGAGGGAAGGATTTGAGAATTTTATTTTTTCCAGGGTAAACCAAGCAGGTGAAGATTTTATGGAGAAATTTCACAAGATCAGCAGATGTGACACTTCTAGTCATCACTAGAGGAGCCAGTAAGAGTGATTTCAAAACTAGATACATGCACTGTAATCCAATAATTCATGGATATGTGCCAACATTTTATAGAATTCCTTAACTATTTCTTCAGAAATATGATTTCTCCCTGAGCTTTTGGATAGAATTTCTGTCTGGTCTTATTAAAATGATGTAGATCTTGGGTACAAAGATGCATCCAAGCATCCCTGCACTGGATGCCAAGATGGAGAAGATCTCCACAGCAACCATGACCTTGCCCTTGGTGCTGTGGTAGACAGGGAGGAAGGTGACCCAGACACTGCAGAACACCAGCATGCTGAAGGTCAAGAACTTGGCTTCATTGAATGTTTCAGGCAGATTCTTTGCAAAGAAAGCCACAGTGAAGCTTCCAAGGGCCAGGCAGGCCAAGTATCCCAGGACACAGTAGAATGCAGTAACTGAGCCCTTGTTGCACACAATGATGATGTGGCCATGCTCAGAATGTATATCAATATCAACAAAGGGAGGAGATACTGCTAGCCATATTGCACACAGAATACATTGGAACAGGGAACATATGGGGATAATGTAGTTGGGTGCACCTGTTACCAGGAAGTTCCTCAACCTTCTTCCTGGGTCTGTGACTTTGAAAGCCAGAACCACAGTGATTGTTTTGGCCAGAATTGTGGAAACAGCCACTGTGAATACAATTACAAATGTGATTTGCTGTAAGACACAGGTTGCTTTGTTAGGATGGCCGATGAAGAAAAAGGAGCACAGAAAACAGAACATGAGTGACATGAGTAACAGGTAGCTGAGGATTCTGTTGTTGGCCCTCACAATAGGAGTGTCATGGTGCTTCACAAAGACCCAAAGTACCACAGCTGTGAATGCCGAGAAACAGAAGGCTATTAAGGCCAGTGCCATCCCCATCGGGTCTTCATAGATAAGAAAGGTCACATCTTTCTGAATGCATTTGTTGTGTTCTGTGTTGGCATACTGGTATTCTGGGCAATTCACACACTGATCCATATCTGATATTCAAAGTAAAGTTTAGTTAGTTGTGCTTTTAAAATATATTGACTAGGTATTTTAAGTAGGAGTGTTGAAAGAAGCCTTGCAATGCTGCATTTGATGATAAGAATGTAATTTGTAGGAGATCACTGCACTGCATTGTTTTCACTTCTTAATATTCATAAAGGTTTAAGGGAAAATAAAACCGAGCAATTGTTTATCTGTCTATGTAACTTTGATGATTATATCATTTACAATGTTATCAGAAAGCAAAGATTTCATAAACCATATTTTGATTCTCTTTGGAAATCAAGTAGAGCATTGAATTCAGAGAATACAATCATGAACTACAATGAGGTTGGGTATATTTTATAAATACAAAACCCTACACTCATTGCTTTCTGAGGTCATTGACTGTATTATTAACACATTCTTTATGAAACATTGAGACTCTGACTTCTACTGGAACAAGATCAGTAGTAGGTAATTGAGAATTCAGTAGCTTAGACTCATTGACATAAAAACGACACTAGTGCTGAGGCCAGAGTCATGGGGCTGAGTGCTGAGTCCTGAGTCGTGGGACTGAGTGCTGAGACCTGAGTCATAGGTCTTACTTCTCACAGGGCACAACAGAGGTAACAGGTAGCAAGTGGGTGGGTGCGTTTCACTGGTTTGGTAAGTTCTGCTGGTCTACACTGTGTTATTTGGGGGGATATATATTGTTTGACCTCATTGAAGTTCAAGTACACTTTTTATTCCTTTTTTTTTCGAGACAGGGTTTCTCTGTGTAGCCCTAGCTGTCCTGGAACTCACTCAGTAGACCAGGCTGTCCTCGAACTCAGAAATCCAACTGCCTCTGCCTCCAAAGTGCTGGGATTACAGACATGCGCCACCATGCCCGGCTGTGTTTAACCTCATGATCCTAACGAGGTCACTCATCATCCTGGACCCGCCCCTGGCTCTCCTCTGAGCTGTCTGGAGAACGGCCTGGTGTGGACGCTCCAGTCTCAGAAAATCAAACTGCGACCGCCATGAAAAGGTTGTCGCCAGGCGTGGTGGCACACGCCTTTAATCCCAGCACTTGGGAGGCAGAGGCAGGCGGATTTCTGAGTTCAAGGCCAGTGTCTTCAACAAATGGCTTGACACTCACATGATTTTCTCACATTTTATTCATGAAAACACACCTCGAATACCATTTCAAATTTACCCCACATGAAAGTAATTAAACCTCTATAGAGTCAGAGGAAAAGGTCACTTGACATTTGGCAAAGCTTGTTTAGTGCACACAAAACTACATTTCTAACCCTGAGAGGGGCTCTGGGCCAATTAAATACTTTAAGGAATTCCTTCTAATTTAACCTCATAGATATTGTTCATTCTATTTTCAGATAATTATCAGATCTGTTAATTGGAATGAAATAACAAAAGATTAAGAATCACCAATTTCTTTTGAGATGAGCATTGATCTAGCCGAATTCCAATGATCACTAAAAATCTAAAAGGAAAAGAGTTCAGCAGAATAAATTTAGAACACCTTAGAACAGAGATGTTGTCATTTGAAATTCAAACTCAGACTCACAAATGAGTACATCAAATTACCTTGGTTTAATTCTTGTTTTCCCTGTTCTTTTATTTTTTTTCTTTTCTTTTCTTTATTTTATTTATTTATTTATTTATTTATTTATTTATTTATTTATTTTTGGTTTTTTTCAAGACAGGGTTTCTCTGTGTAGTCCTGGCTGTCCTGGAACTCACTCTGTAGACCAGGCTGTCCTCGAACTCAGAAATCTGCCTGCCTCTGCTTCCCAGGGTGCTGGGATTACAGGAGTGTGCCACCATGCCCGGCTTCCCTGTTCTCTTATGATGCAAATGTTTTTCCCAGAAGTTGACAAAATCTTTTATTGTAGAAAACATTTTAATTGTAAATACGACCACTTAGAGTATCATTTACCCAAGAATAAACCATAAAGTCTAGCATTACATAACAACAATATTATATAACTAAAATCATTGGAACACCAAGCATGAAGGGTCACGCCTATAATCTCAGCACTGTAGGCTGAGGCAGGAGGATTGCTTTAAGTATGAGGTCGGCCTCCTCGGCAAGCCTGGCTGCAGAGTTTACATTTGTTGTGGGAAAATGCCCTGTCCCGGAGGTGATCCGTGAGGGTCGAGGGTGACTTGGCCTGGAAGGAGAACGGGCAGGAAAGGGAGAGCGAGACCAAACAACTTCGTCGTCAAGGTTTGGTTATTGTAACAAGGGAACGAGGGTTTTAAGCAGTCGGGAGGGGGCGGGGGAGGGGATGAATCTGGAACAATCAGGTGAGATATCCTTGGAGTGCAGGTCGAGGACGGTCAGGTGAAGGTCGCTTTGATTCATCAGTCCTTTACTGAATACTGATCGATAGAAGATTGGTTCCTGATTCATTTGTGTTCATTTCCAATTATTGTCTGATTATGGATGACCAATCGACCTCCTGGATAAAGATGATGGCAGAATGAATCATTGCCTGCCTCTCTCCTTGAATGCCCCCAGGTTAACTTCTCAGCTGCCCTGCTGCTGGACCCTGTCCTCACTGGATGGGCCTGTGTATGACTGCTCAGATAGATGCAGGGGTCACAGTGTTCACCAATGGCAACCACCTCATTCAGGATGGGTAGAGGAATGCTGGGGCAGCAATGTTGTACAATATGGAGATCACATGCGCAGAACCACACCCATCAGGAATGTCATCCCAGAAAGCTGAGCTGACAGCTCTGAAAAAGTCATTAGAGCCGAGAAAGGATGAGACACAGATGGCTGGTGTGCCATTACTAGCACTCATGTCCATGGGGCCATTTATAAGGAGAGGAGCCTTCTGATGGAAAGGACTAATCTCTGTCCCAGAGAGCAACTAGAGAGCCCAGCGGGTGGCCCCTAGAAATTGGGCTCCTCATGTCCATGATTGCACCAGACCCAGGAGACACCACATTCTATGATCACACAAATGACATGATCTGGGTCAAAACTTGTTGATGTCAGTGTTGTAAGAGATGAGGGAAGACAGCTAATTAACTAGTAAGTAGTTGTGTGAGAGAAAATGGGTCTACACAGAAATAAAGGGATTAGAGATTTCTAGAGTTCAATGGAAATGAATATACAGCATGCACAATCTCATGGAAGACAAAGACAATGAAAGTGGAGCTAAGAAGAAATTTCACAGTACAGAAGGCCTACATGAAAATATTGGGGAAAAATTCACTCTGGCAACTTAACAGCATGGTTTAAAGGCTACAACAAAAGAAGTGAGGGAGCAAACAATGAGGAGACATCAAGAAATTTTCAAGTTGGGGACTGAAATCAGTAAAATAGAAAGAGAACAATACAAAGAATTAATGAAACATGGAGTTGGTCTTTTGTGCCTTTATTAGACAAGATAAACAAACCCTTATTAAAAGATAAAGAATATTCACATTAATGAAATCTAAAATGAAATTGGGGATTAAATATCAGGCAGTGAAGATATCCAGAGAGTGTTAATGACATAGTTTTAAAAAGGGTGCACTCCACCTACTTGGAAATTCTAAAAAAAAATGAATGATTTCCTCAATAGATTCCTCACATGAAAATTAAACTAGAAACTTAAACAGACATAAACATGAAGGAAAACAGAATTCATTAAAACTATGCCACCAATATGAGCCCATTTCCATGAGTTTTAGGGTAGAATCCTACCAGACATTCAAAGAGAATTGAACAAGAATTCAGTGTATTCAACAATCTAGAAACAAAAGAAATATTAGCCAATTTATTTTCTGAACCCCTGATTACTCATATATCATGTCAGAAGAGACTGAGCAATAAAAGAGAATTACAGACCAATTATCCTTAAAACCACAGATGTAAAAATACGTAATAGACAAACCAAATAAAATAAAATAAAATATAAAAACATCAAAAGATCATCCACCATGACCAATGAGGAAGGCTTCATTCTAGAAACACAGAGATGGTTCAACATACTGGGGCTAAAGTAAGAAAAACCAAGAATTGACCATCTCATGAGATAATGTAAAATTCTCTGACAATACTCAACACTACTTTATGATAAAATTCTTGAGTGATTAAAAATACAAGGGACATGCCTAAACATAAAAATTTCACTTTATATAATGCCTATAGACAACATATTAACTGGCGAGAAATTAAAATTAATTCCATTAATTCACAAACTAGACAAAGTGGTCCATTCTCTCTATAACTATTTATTCAATATATTATGTAAACGTTTAGTTACAGCAATAAAAATGAAGGAGAGTAAGATAATGTAAATCAGAAATGAAGAAGTAAAATTATCTTTCTTTGCAGATCATTTGATAGTTTGGAAATGAAAGTTTCACAAAGGCAAATCCTAGAGCTGATGAACAATGTCAGCAAATTTGATGGATACATGATTAACTTTAAAAAAATAAAAATTAATTAATTAAATATGTGGCCTTTGTAGGTGAAAATGAATTTGCAAGTGCAAATAAAATGTAGATGTATCATAAAATTTGGACTGATTGTTGACATTGTCACATTTTTTCTACAAATTTAATAACATTGAGTAACTCAATAAAGGTATGTTGGCTAAGAACTTACAAAAATCTCTTTAGTCACAGATTACTTTTGGTATTCTTGAAGTTTCTCAAAGACTACAATGATATGAAAATGATCTAATAGATTAATTACATGCTGAGGAGTTTATTCTTGTATAAGTATTCTAGAATGTACATAACTTTGACACGTGATATTGTTTATGAGGTTTCTCTGCATTATGACTTTTTCTTATGGTTTCTAAGACTACTGCTTCATGCTAATGCTTTCTTTACAAAATTGCATATTCATAGCATTCTGTACGGGATGTATTTTTTATGCACTCATAAATAATTATTGTGAAAGTGTTTTATCACATTGATTATATTTATAAGGATTCTTTTCAATATGTGTTCTGTTAAATAATTAAAGATGACTATGATATACAAATGTTGGGAACAAGCAAAAGAAACTTGCTCTAAAGACTGCATTTTTGTTGCCAACCTCCATTTAATCATGAGTTGAAACTAAGTTCAAGTCTGAGGTCATAGGGAACCAGTATCTTAACAATATCTGTCAAGCTTTCATGATTGGTTTTGTTTCCAGAAACATAATGACTGTTCCTAATCACAATTTCTATTATTCATGTTTTATTCCGCAAAATTAAATGTCGGTTCCTGTCTACAAAAACCAGTGAGTGCTATAGGCTAAACCATAAAACCTACATTCTGTAACATTTCACACAGTGTAACAAGAGAAGAAATGCTGATTGGTGGGAAATATAGCTGTAACTTAGCATTGATGTTTGGGGTTTTCAGGTTTGAAATCTATATCAGTTTCTGGCTCAGGGTGGGGACAGGACTGGGCCATTCAGATACGTTTATAAATATATTTTCTAGACCGGATTAATCACTAATGATTTGAGTACAAAAGATTTTTATCATTTGCATTGTCCTGGTATTTAAATTGTTTTGGAACTCAGTGAAATCTCATAACATAAAGGCTTTACCACATTGCTAACATTCATAGAATTTCTCTCCAGTATGAATAGTTTCATAATGATGAAGACTATAGAGGTGTACAAAGGATTCATTATATTAAACACGTTCAAGAAATTTTCCTCTAACACATATTCTTTCATGAAAATTAAGACTACAGAATTGTGCAGTCTTGACCACAGTAAATTTACTCAACAGTGTTTCTGTCTTATCATTTCCATTGCTATGAAAAGCTGCTGCTATAAAATCAAACATTATTTGGGGCTGGCTTACAGATTCAGAGATTTAGTCCATTTTCTTCATAGCAGGAAGAATGGCAGGCATGCAGGCAGACATGATGCTGGAGAAGAAGCTGGGAGTTCTGCATCTTTATCCAAAAGCATCCAGGAAGAGACTGTTTTCCAGTGACCTAATAGGAGGGTCTCTTCAGCACTGGTACTAATTTCAAAGCCTACTCCTACAGCGATGCATCTCCTTCAACAGGGACACAACACCACATAATGCCCCTCACTTAGCCGAGCATATTTAAATTACTACATTCCACTGCCTGTCCCCCATGATTGTTCAAACACATGAGTGAATACGGATCATACTTAAACATGTAGAATCCATGAGCTCCTACTTCAAAAGTCCCCCTCATTTATAGCAGTCTCAAAAATGTTAAGAGTCCGAAGGTCAAAGACTCTTCTGAAATTAACCCTAATATGTAATCATGTGCAAAAACAAAAAAAGCACACCATATACCTCCAAATTCACAGTATATACTTCACTGTTCCTAAAGGCAACATGAGGAAATAGTGGACCTAATAAGACTAAAACCAGCTGAGGAATCTCAAACTCTGCCTCTTCATATCTGCTGTCAAAGTGTTCTTCAAATCTCTGACTCCTTTCTGCTTTGTTCAATGCAGCCAAATTCTTTCTCTGTAAGTGGTTTTATTCCACGAAATCAGTTTTCCTGAGCAGGTAATATACAATTGTAACATCTCAAAATCTGGGGTTTCCATGATAACTTCAATATCCCAGCTTCTTATTTCAATGTCTGGGATCCACACATCATCATCTCTGCTCCTCCAAAGATATTGGGTCACTATTCCAAGTCTATCCTCTGTATCACTACAAGCTCTGGTGGACTCTAGTCTCCTGCTCTTTCTGTTCTTGCTGCTCAATCTATGGTACTTGCATCTTGAGTAGACTTTGTTCTTCTGCTGCAACTAGGCTTGAACCATAGCCTGCCTTATGCTCAATCAACGGTGCCAAGCCTCAGCAGCTCTGCATGACAACTTCATGAAATTGAAACCAGTACCACCTGGGTGATTCTTACACAGGATGAATTCTAGTTGCACCACTAGGTCCAACCTTGATCTCTGAAACACACCTTTTTGTCACTAAGAAACCACTACCCAGAATATTTTGCCAGTGATGCTGATTTCTTCTATATCACTTATAATTTTTGAACTATAGCTATTCACCATTGTCTCATTAGTCACTTTTATTCTTGCCTCAAAATCCTGAGCTGCGTCGTCAAACCTGCTGAGTTTTGTCACTTGATGACAACACAGTGCCCCACTGTCCCATCACATTGCCCCACTGTCCCAATGCCCCACTCTCCCATCATAGTGCCCCACTGTCCATTACAATGCCCCACTGCCCCATCACAGTGACCCACTGTCCCATCACATTGCCCCACTGTCCCATCACAATGCCCCACTGTCCCATCACAGTGCCCCACTGTCCCATCACAGTGGCCCTCTATCCTATCACGATGCTCCACTGTCCCATCACGATGCCCCACTGTCCCATCACAGTGCCCCACTGTCCCATCACAATATCCATCTGTCCAATCACAGTGCCCCACTGCCCCATCACAATACCCCACTGTCCCATCACAATGCCCCACTGTCCCATCACAGTGCCCCACTGTCCCATCACAGTGCCCCACTATCCCATCACAGTGCTGCACTGTCTCATCATAGTGCCCCAATGTCCCATCACAGTGCCCCACTGTCCCATTCCAGTGCCCCACTATCCCATCACAGTGCTGCACTGTCTCATCACAGTGCCCCAATGTCTCATCACAGTGCCCCACTGTCCCATTCCAGTGACCCACTGTCCCATCACAGTGCTCCACTGTCCCATCACAATGCCCCACTGTCCCATCACAGTGCCCCACTGTCCCATCAAAGTACCCCACTGTACCATCACAGTGCCTCACTGTCCCATCAAAATTTTCCACTCTCCCATCTCAATGTCCCACTGTCCCATCACAGTGCCCCACTGTCCCATCACAGTGTCCCACTGTCCCATCACAATGCCCCACTGTCCCATCACAGTGCCCCACTGTCCCATCACAGTGCCCCATTATCCCATCACAGTGCCCCACTGTCCCATCACACTGTAAAGCAGAGTTTTCTACATATCCATGATTCTTTTTTTTTTTTTCAGATTTCTCCTGAGCCGCAGAGACTTCTTAAACTCTCTCTTCCCTGGGGCTCAGCACCTGGTGTCCATAGTCCATGTAATAACAAGAGAAGGCAAATAAGATGATTAATTCTCAGGATCAATGATATCACTCCTGTGTGTGAAAAGTTCCACTGGAAGGAAACTTTTGCTCAAAGGCTTCCTGGGTCCTTGGAAAGTTTGACTTTGATCCTTGTAAAGTTCCAACAAGGTGATTGTGTGGACACAGTTAGAAATTGTGTCAGTGAATTGTATCCAGTGACTTACAGAGGGACATCCGGTAAAAGTACAATCTTAGCTACTTGACACACACAGGACAGTGTATGACAGAGTCCAAGTCAGGAAGAGGCAGTCTCAAGTTTATAGTCACTAAAACCCACAGACCATGTACAGTGTGGACTACATCACACCAGTGACATGAACATATTATCTGAGCAAGGCTTCTGCTTACATTGTCTTCAGGATCAATAACCAGACCTAATCAGGAATATATTTAATCCTGCTCTATCCCAAATTATACAGTTCTTCAGAGATCCACAGTTAATTTACGTGATCAAAGATTGATGTTAAAGGTTCAACCAGATCCAGAGAAAATGCTGTGTGCTTTCTTTTTTCTTTCTTTCTTTTTATTGCTTATTTTATTAATTTACATTTAAAGTTTTATCCCCTTCCACGTTTCTGCTCAACAACCCTCCCATCACTCCCCCCTCTCCAGCCTCTATGAGAGTGCTCCCCTGCCTTCCCACAAACTCCTGCTCATCACCCTAGCATTCCCCTACCCTGGGTCATCTATCCTCTATAGGACCAAGGGGCCGCTCTTCCAGTGATGCTAGAGAAGTCTATCCTCTGCTACATATCCAGGTAGAGCCATGGGTCCCCCCATGTGTACTCGGTGGTTGGGGGATTAGCCCCCTGGACTCTACCTTCCAATCCTTCAATACCAATGAGAAATTAATCTTAATATTTGAATTCCAAATTATGATCTTCCTCCCGGATCCTGTGGGTTTTTTTTTTTAATGTAATAACTTGTGCTGACACATCTATTCTACTTTATCTTTGGTTTCTTACATTGTTTTTCCTCATTTTACATGGCAGTTATGGCTGTGTGGATATGTTGTTTAGAAATATCTTCTTAGTATCTTGGAAGTAAATGGTGACTGTGAAGCAACACTGTGATCTAATATGTAAGCTTCACATATAAAATCTTTCCACTCCTCTATTCTGGCATGTATTTTAGAATCAACACTGACCATCGAAGACTTTATTGATGACTGTACAATCATGGACCTCTTTCAGTGGATTTAGACTGAAAGAAAGCAGAGCATATGTAGGCAACTCATTGTTTTGTGTGAAAATATGTGTTTTAATGAGATGGACCAGTTGAGTGTTTTGCACTGGATATTGCTTTACACTTAAAACTCAATGTTTTCCATATGTGTGACTTCTGGTTCTGGGATAAGCTGTCCCAGAGTGCTGAGACTTGTATCTAGAGGAATGTGAATGGAGAGTCTTTCATAAGAATACTGAGTAAAGTTGTCTTTTAAGAGTCAGTGATGGGGTCATCCACCAATCTCACAAATTTTTAACCCATCATTGCTCCTGTCTAAAGGAAATACAGGCACAAGGAGTAGAGTAGGGACTGAAGCAAAGGCCATCCAAAGACGCCCCTCCTGGGGATCCATATCATACACAGCCATCCAAACGAAGGCCAATACTGATGATAAAAAGTACTTGCAGCCGGGCGGTGGTGTCACACGCCTGTAATCCCAGCACTCTAGCACTCTGGGAGGAAGAGGCAGGTGGATTTCCGAGTTTGAGGCCAGCCAGGTCTAACGAGTGAGTTCCAGGTCAGCCAGAGCTACACAGAGAAACCCTGTCTTGAAAAAACCAAAATCAAAAAAAAAAAAAGTACTTGCAGACAGGAGCCTCACATAACTGTCCTCTGAGAGGCTCGGCCAGAGCTTGGCCAATACAGATGCGGATTATTGCAGCTGAGCATGAGACTGAACACAGGGAATTAGGTGAAGGACTGAAGAATCTGAAGGGGTTTGTAACTCCATAGGACAAACAGCAATATCAACCGACCAGACACCCCAGAGCTCCCGGGGCCTAAACTACCAGTCAGAGTTTACACATGGAGGGAGCAATGGCTCCAGGTGCTTACTTAGGAGAGGATGACCTTATCTGGCATCAGTGGGAGTGGAAGCCATTGGTCCTGTGAAGGCTCAATTTCTCAGTGAAGGGGAATACTTTACCATTGAAGTAGGGGCGCATTGGAGGGTGGGGGAGCATCCTCATATAAGCAGGGGGAGATGGTATAGGTGTTTGCCTTGGGAAAACTGGGAATGGGGATAACATGTGAGATGTAATAAAATAAAATATCCAATTGAGAGAAAAATGCCTGCAAATTAAGTTTCAATTAGCCCAGATTGAGTATCCATGTTTTTCTGGTTAATGATTATTTCTTCTGATCGGGCCATATATTATTTTGGATTTCATTACAGCACACTAACACAAATGTAGCATATCCTTTGCTGGTATCAGCATTATCACAGCCATTGCTGTTGCATCTTTTGCCCATCTTGTTAGTGACTCATTGCTCAGTTCAATCAACCTCCTTTGCACTTCATGACATTCTGTGCTCAATCTCAATTTCTAATTCAAGAATGATATATTTTCTTCTATATTTTCATGTTACCAGCTTCAGATGATACACCCTTTCCCAATTCCTCTATGCCTTTTCATTTTTTCAAATAATACCTCTCCTACTATTTTAAAAGATTTTAAAATTATTAATGTCAGCTATGTCTTTGCTAAAAACAGCAATCATCATGTTTGGCTAATACACAAATATCTATAATGTCTGCCTTCATTTTATTATGAAGTGTTGTTGGATAATTTCAAATACTTTTCTTTATCTAATACATCCTTCTGCTACTTATAATTAATAAAAGTCAACATCAAAGATATACATTATCTCAGAATAAAATGCTGGAAAAATTTTTTGACATAAATGACCCTAAGGGACAAGTTGGTGGAGCCATTCAACCTGATAATAAAATAGACCTCAATCAAAAACAAATCATAAAATATGAGGAAGGATACTACATATTCATCAAATAGCTTTCATTCTTACATTGTTTGCCACAAACACAAGGGTAGCAAGTTTTGTAAAAGAAATACATAAAAGCTTAAATCATACATTGACCCTCTCACATTGACAGCAGGAGTCTTCAGTACATTATTCTGTGGAATGGTCATTAAGAAAAAATATGGAAAAATAATATATGTACCGAATAATTTCAAACAAAATGACTTAAGAAAAATGCTAAGAACATTACATATAATCACAAAAGAATAAAATTTATTTTTGTCATGCACGTATTTTTCTCCCAATTTAGTGTATGATAAGTTAAACTACCAAACTCTACACATAAAGAAAATTTGAAAAAATTATATTAACATTCTGGCATGAATATCTACAAAGTTTCAACAATAATAGAATATACAGAAACCTTTCAAACTCAGGTAAGCTGAGCAAATATTGTGAGTATTGGAGCAAGAAAAAAAAAGAAAATAGAAATGAAATTACAGACTTCCTATAATTCATGAAAATAATATAAAAGCTATGGGCAAAATAAAGCTGGAATAAGAGGAACCTTCATTTTCTATGTTTTCTATTTTATCATTATTATTTACAAACACTTTTGTTATATTTTAACACTTTTTCTCTGTATTTTTTCAATATTTTCAAAAATATTTTCTATGTAATTCTTCAATTTTATCAAAAAATATCTCTACTTACCCCTTTATTTGCTTTAAAAAAGTTTTCTCTATCTTATATATTTTCTGTATAATTTTCCCAGAAAAATTTCAATTTTAACAAAGTTTTGTATATATTTCTTCAATTTTATCAGAAATATATTCAAAGTAAATCTTAAATTTTTATCAGAAAATATGTTCGATGCAAAATGTTTAAAAATACCCACCAAATACACTGTATAAGGCACATTAATATTAAGACAACATGTGTGTGTCTTTCATTCACAATTTCAAAACATTTTGGCAAGTGGAGAGAAGGCATACACACCCACTGAAAACAGAACGCCATCACATGGCCATCTTATATAAGTGTATCAAGATGCTTGTCTAGAAACAGTTCCTTCATGGTCAAGTTTGCTCAATAAAATTAACTTTATGACTGGGTCTTCTGAAGACACCATGCTTTATATTAAAGTCATTAATTTTGAGATTGTAATTAGGATCTTACCCAACAAGGGCAAAGAAGTATTTTCCATGAGAATATAAAATTTAAAACTATATGGCCATGTAGGGCTTCACAGCTACATCCTCCCCATACAAGGAAGGACTCTAGTGACCAGGTTAGAGATCACTGTCCATACTCGGGCTTGGTGGTCATTATCTATCTCCAGAAGACACTTAACTCCTGGATAATAGGAGCTGTGATCTGCAGAGAGTAGTGCGGTGTTGTTAGATTTGTGACATTTAGACTACACTTGGAGGCAGTCAGGTGTATATATACAGAATAGATAGATAGATAGATAGATAGATAGATAGATAGATAGATAGATAGATAGATATTCTTTATTCAGTTGTAGAATAGATTGGAAGTGGTTGAGGGACAGACAAGAGCTCTTTAGGAAATGGAGAATTAGGACATTTGATAGCAAATACACAACTGTTGGGGAGTGTCTGATGATATGCGTCTCTCACAGCTTGACTGACAGCGCATGGAATACAGAGAATATACTATACCCTTTGTTTTCATCTCTTGGTCAGAGTGTCAGACCTGAGTAATCTTGTTTTCCTGAGCCCTTTCCACAGGCATCATCCCCAACATAGACCATCCTGAGAACGTCCCTCCTGTCCTGAATCTCCACACCCTGAAGGTGTCCCTGGAACTGCCTTCTAACAAGTTCATGCGGCCAAAGCCTAGGAAGAAAGTGGACATCTCAAGTCTTCTGCTGCCAACTTGATGGGCTGGCTCTTCTCTCCATCCTGTCCCAGTTCTCCACAGTTAACACATTTGGAAATAAAGCACACCACTTTCCCATTGTCCTGACACTGACAAATCTCAGGGGCTGAGACCTCTGGCTTTTGAAAGGGAGGTGATCAACATGTGTGTCCCAGGAGAGTCTCCTGGGATGGACGCCTCAGCTTCTGTTCAGTAGAGAGAGAGCATTAACAGGAAGACAAAGCCTGTTCCCCATGACATACACAATCCCTTGTCTGAACATTCTAGTGTATCCTGGAGAGCTCTAGGTATCCCCTGTGATGTCACCAGTGATGTCACAACACCCACTGCTCTCAGGGCATTCAATAAGTCCCTAGAGAGTTCACCCATATTTATGTCTGCAAGATGGAGGAGGAGTCTACATGAGAGTGAGAATGGAGAGCTTAGAGAAGTGAGAGAGAAGCCATGGGAAGCTGGCTTCCATCTCACTGTAAACTAGCAAGGAAGATGTGGTCCTGGGAAAGGCACAGTGAGTCATGGAACAGTGAGGTGAAAATTCCTGGAGTAGGCACACGTGAGCCTGGTTTCCCAGGAGTGGGTGACAGGAAATGTTGCAGCCATGTCTGCAGCACACTGCCCTCCCAGCTTCTACCTTGGTCCCATGAAGCATCATCATCTGAAGTCTCAACCTCCCCTTGAGTATCCTAGCTTGGAGGACCCAGATGGTTTTGCCAGGTAATGTTGGGGAGGGCATACCTGGCTGTTGCCAGGTTACTGTTGGTGGAGCTTAGACAGAATCCTAACAACGGGGAGGAGCCTCAGGGCGTGGCTGTAAGGAACTGCCGTGGTTATCTTAACTGGTGTGGGAAGCCCCACCCACTGTGGGCGGCACCATTCCCTGGCTAGGACCTCGGGCAGTGTGTAGAAAGGGGCGGAGCAGCAGCAGGTGTTCATTGCTCTTGGTGTCCTGATTAGTTTCATACCTGGTGTGAGTGAGCAGCAGATTGATAATTAATCAATGATCAATATTCAACACATGTTTAATTAATCAACAATTAGTTAACAATCAATATAATTAAACAACTGACAATTGCTCAATTAGATTGATCTTTGCTAGACCAAAAACTGACTCAATTGATTACTGATTGGTTGTGAACTGCAGGTTCCTGACTGACTATAGGTTGATTGATTGATTAATTGGAGACACATTGGCCATTGGCTAATTCCAGGACCCCTGGTCTGTGTATGCATTCCCCAGGTCTACAAAGGTTGCCTGAATTTGGCAGAATAAGGCAATTTTTTGTGGAGGGTTAAATAATCTGCACTTTTCAAGGCATCTAAGAGGTCCTGCATTTTTGTTTTGTTTCTGAAGCCACTGGGAATTCATTTATAAACTGATGAAGAGACTCTATCTGAAGGTTTTAGCAAGACATAATGTTGAACTTTATCAACAAAAGCTGTTGGCTTTCCATTTTACTTTTAGGGTAACCCTGGACTTGTGGCAGGGACACTTTTGATTCTTAGGGCTCCCTTATATCCTTTGTTGAGTGACTGCTCAGATGGATGCAAGGGTAATGGGGTTCTCCCATGGCAACTGCCTCATTCAGGTTAGACAGAGGTATGCTGGGGCAGCCTACTCAGTCCAATACAGAGATCACATGGGCAGAACCACACCTGGCAGGAGTGTCAGCACAGAAAGCTGAACTGGCAGCTCTGAAAAAAACTCATAAGAGCTAAGAAAGGACATTAAAATCATTAAATCCATTTTCTATTGTGTATGGCTACTTCCTATTATGTTATAGTCACTTCCTGTCAAGACCCAGCCACTTCCTGTGACACTGACCATCACTTCTGGCCATAGAAGGGGCACTTTCTCTTAAAGCAAGTCACTTCCTGTGATGTACACTCACTTCCACTTAGGGCCGGTCACTTCCCGTGACATCACAGCTACTTCTGGGTGCGGCATGGCCACATCCTGTACTTATAATAGTCACTTCCAGTCCTGATGTGTCCACTTCCTGTAGGTTCATAGACTTAGGCATGCCCTCCTCACTGTGGTAAGGTTATCTTTTCCCCAGGGCCAAGACACAGATGTTAGGTGTGCCATTGCTACCTCTCATGTCCATGGGGCCATTTATAAGGAGAGGAGTCTTCTGATGGGAAAGGAGTAAACTCCATCCCAGACAGCAACAAGACAGCCCCGTGGGTGGCCCCTAGAAAGTGGGCTCCTCATGGCCTTAGTTGCACCAGACCCAGGAGACAGTACACTCTATGATGAGACAAAAGATGGGATCTGGGGAAAAAACTTGATGCATCAGAGTTACAAGAGATGAAGAAAGAAAACTGACTACAACCAAATTATATGAGAGAAATTGGGTCTACACAAAAATAAAAGAAGAAATTAGAGACTTTCTAAATTTCAATGGAAATGAATATGCAACTTGCACAATCTCATGGAACACAAAGAAAATGAAAGTGGAGCTAAGAAGAAAGTTCACAGCACAAAATGCATACATGAAAAAAAAACTGCAGAGCTCTCATGCTGGTAATTTAACAGCATGCTTTATAGACTACCACAGAGGGACATGAGGGAGCAATGAAAACAAGAAGAAGATATCAAGAAATTATCAAGTTGGAAGACAAAATCAATAAAATAGAAGGGGTATAAGACAAAGAATTAATGAAACATGGAGTTGGTCTTTTGAGCCTTTTATTAGAAAATATACACAAACCCTTATTAAAAGATAAAGAATATACAAAATAATGAAATCTAAAATGAAATTGGAGATAAAATAACAGACAATGAAGTAATCCAGTGAATCTTAATGACATAGTTTTAAAAAAGGGTGCACTCCACCAAATTGGAAATTATAAAAGAAATGGATAATTTAATTGGGGCTGGCTTACAATTTCAGAGGTTTAATCCACTTTCCTCCTAGCAGGAAGAATGGCAGGCATGCAGGCAGACATGATGCTAGAGAAGATTCTGAGAGTTCTGCACCTTTAGCCCAACGCAGCTAGTAAGAGACTCTCTTCTAGGGACCTAACACAAGGTTAACGTCAGCACTGGTAACAATTTCAAAGCCCACCCCCACAGTGATGCACTTCCTCCAACAAGGCCACTCCACCACATAATGCCACTCACTTAGCTTAGCATATGTAAGTTACCACATCCCACTGACTGGCCCCCATATGATTGTTCAAACACCTGAGTGTATAGGGATCATAATTAAACATGAAAAATTCACGAGGTCTAACACCAAAAGTCCCCATCCTCTATATCAGGTTCAAAAAATGTTAAGAGTTCAAAGCTCAAAGACTCTTATGAGATGAACCCTATCATGTAATAGTAATCACATACATTTTCAAAAACAAAAAGCACATCACATGTCTTCATATAAACAGGATACATGTCACCATTCCTAAAGGACATTGGGAGGAAATCCTGTACCTAAAGAACACCAAAAGCCAGCTGAGCAATCTCCAAACTCTGCAAGTCCAGCTCTGATGTCAATATATTCTTCTGATCTGTAATTCCTTTCTGCTTTGTTCACTGAAGCACAACTCTTTATATTTGACTGGTTTTATTCCCTTAAAACAGTTTTCCTGAGCAGGTAACACACAGTTCTAACATCTTAAAATCTTGGTGTCTCCAAGGTAACTTCAATATCACAACTTATTGTTTCAATGTCCGGGATCCACCCATGATCTTCTCTGCTCCTCCAAAGGCATTGGGTCACTTTTCCATTCTGTCCTCTGTATCACTCTAAGCTCTGACTGACTCCACTCTACTGCTCATGTTGTCCTTTCTGATCATCCCATGGTACTTACATCTTCAGGATGCTGAGTTTTTCTGCTGCAGTTAGGTTTGACCCATAGTCTCCCTCAAGCTCGTTGAATGGCACCAAACCTCAGATGTTCATCATGACAACTTCATGCAATCGAAATCAGTACCACTTGTGTTATTCTTTCACATGACCAAGACCAGCTGCACCATTAGGTCCAACCTTGGTGATCTCTAGAACACACCTTCTTTGTCACTCATAAAATATTACCCAGTTTTCACCTCAGTGATGCACATTTCTTCTACATCACCTCTAATTTCTTAGCTATAGCTAGACAGCATCAATTGTCTCAGTATTTCCTTCCATTCTTACCTCTTAAGACAGAGCTACATGGACTCAGCGGCTGAGTTCTGCTGCTTACTGGGGCTGGGACATGGTTTCTTCTATTACATTATCAGCAGCTTTCAATTTTTCAAAGACATCACTGCCTAAGCTTGACTTTCCTGGAACATACTCAGAGATCTACTTTGATCTCCAAGATATGTATGTCTCGGTTTGCTGAACTCTGGGATAAAAAGCGTGCAATACCATACTGGACCTAAGCTTTTTCTTTTAAATCATAAATTGAAATCCCAGAATATCAGTCAAGATCCTTCCCTTGTCCATTTGACACATGCTTGCATCTTTGTACATACACATGACATACCAGGTAATAATAATTCCTAACATGATAAATTCACTTTCATACAACAGCATATCCCTAATTTTAGCTGGATGTAATGTTGTACTAATGTACGTATGCTTTTGAAACTATTGATACCAGGATTTAGATTGATTCATCTTCTTGGCGATGCTCTGTTCTTTGAACCTTACATTTTGTAGTTTTCTTTTTGAAGTATGCTATGCTTGAACGAAACTGTCAGCCAAATTCTATGCAAGGATTTCTGAGACTTCCTCTGAGAATGCAACTAATGCAAACCTCTTTACCTTAAACTCAAGTAAACTCTTCAGAAAAGGGTAAAAGTCAGTAACATTCTTTGCCAAAGCATCAAAAGTGCCATCTCAAGAGTTGAAATAATCCTAAGCTCTCATGCCCATCATATTCCTACCTAATGGCCTCTTAGTTCCTATTAAATTCTTGATTATATTAATTAGATTTCTCTCCCACATGTGTTCTTTTATGTTTTTGAAGATGCCTATTCTGGGCAAAGGCTTTACCACATTGATTACATTCATAAGGTTTCTCTCCAGTATGTGTTCTTTCATGATATTGGAGATGACTGTGCTGTGCAAAGGCTTTACCACATTGATTACATTTATATGGTTTCTCTCCAGTATGTATTCTTTTATGTCTTTGGAGGTTACTGTGATATGATAAGGTTTTACCACATTGAATACATTCATAAGGTTTCTCTCCAGTATGTGTTCTTTTATGATATTGGAGACTCCTGTGACCTGTAAAGGCTTTACCACACTGATTACATTCATAAGGTTTCTCTCCAGTATGTGTTCTTTCATGATATCAGAGACTACTGTGACCTGCAAAGGCTTTACCACATTGAATACATTCATAAGGTTTCTCCCCAGTATGTGTTCTTTTATGATTTTGGAGAGGACTACGCTGTGCAAATGCTTTACCACATTGATTACATTCATAAGGTTTCTCTCCAGTATGTATTCTTTTATGATATTGGAGATCAGTGGGTCTTGCAAAGGCTTTACCACATTGATTACATTCATAAGGTTTCTCTCCAGTATGTATTATTTGATGATATTGGAGACGACTGGGTCTTGCAAAGGCTTTACCACACTGATTACATTCATAAGGTTTTTCTCCAGTATGTATTCTTTTATGATAATGGAGATGAGTGGGTCTTGCAAAGGCTCCATCACACTGATCACATTCATTGTGTTCCTCTCCACTATGACTTCTTACATGCCTGCAACGAAAATTGGCACATGTGAAATGTTTATCACACTTATTACCCAGATCAATCATTTAATCCATATGAATTAAGTTTATAATTTGGCCTTAATGTTAAAGAAGCATAAGATCTTAAGGTTTTATTCCTTCATATATTCAAGTTATTCTAATTATGGATTGTTCATGTTACCTGTGATGGTTATTACATGGCTGTTATTTATAACATATTTTTTATTGGGATTGCTTTATTTTATTTTAAAGATTTATTTACTTATTATATGTGAGTACACCGTAGCTTTCTTCAGACACTCTGTAGAGGGAGTCTAATCATTTTACCAATGATTGTGAACCACAATGTGGTTGCTGGGATTTGAACTCAGGACCTCCAGAAGAGCAGTCAGTGTGCCTAACTACTGAGTCATCACCCTATTATATGGCATTATGTATTTTACCTATCTGTAGAAAACTGAAACAACTCACAGCATTATAATAGTAAATGCAATAATACTTTTTTCCCTATATGGTGATTTACACCTCAATTAACTGTGAACCAGGACAAACAGAAGACTTTCCAAATTCCTAGTACCCATAAAGATGTTCTATAATAAGAGTTTGGGTATGTTTCCTTGAAAATGGTAAAACAAATTAATTGCAAACTTCTACAATATTCAGAGTGTCTATCAAAGGTAGAATATGACATATCTTCTCATTGTTTTGAAATAGAAAGATGTAAGTTGCTTCTTTTAATATCCTTATGCTCACATGGGGTTGCCCATTGTGACAGATAATATACCTAATAAGAAAGAAAAACAAATGAAAGATTTCCACAACGGCATTCACTGTTGGAATTTTTGTTCCATATAACATGTAGTATATAGATTAATGTTTAGACAAAACAACATTCTTGTGTCTCATATACTGTCCTCTCATCAAACTTAAAAAATGCCACTACAAGAATATGATCATCACCAACTTTATCATGGACTTTTTGTTTATTAGAAGTTTTTGGATACATATTTATTACTATTCAATGTGCAATATCTAAGTACTTTGAGACAATACAGATCAGTAGTTAGCATAGCTCTCATGGAGCTACACATCAAATGGGTATACAACTTCAATAACTGATATTGAGGTACATGGTTTAGTAAGAAAATTTTAATCATACCTACACTTAATAGACTGATATTTTACCCTCGTGCTTTTCTTTAGAGTCTCCGGAACATATACTTATTTCCTCCTATGTATATCAGCTTGCACATTAAAATTACCTTCCATGTCTTCTAGAACTTTCAAAATGTTCTTCAATATTATGGTCTTTCCAATAATAGCCTAAGTAACAGAACCAGAAAATTAATGATACAGTACTGGACAACGGTCAAAATTCAAGTTACTGTGAATTTTCACAGCATTGTGAATGCTACCATGAAAATTCAGTAAACCTGATTTATTCAGCTCAATCTTCATTGTTTGAAATTGAAATAACAGAAAATCATCAATAACCAAGAAACATTTGTATCCTTATTTGGGCAAACAAAATCACAGTCTTACCTATAGCTTTGAGGTTCAGGTAGGTTTCCAACATCACATCTTTGTAGAGACTCTTCTGGGAAGGATCCAGCAAATCCCACTCTTCCCCAGTGAACTTCACATGCACATCATCAAAAGTCACTGCATCCTAAAGTACCCAATAAATTTGTACAACACAAAGCGTTATATTGACATCAATGTAAAGTAAATGTATACTTCATTGACTATATAATCATACATTTCTGTTGCTTCCTCCACTCATTTTCTGACTCAGAACTTACAATCTAATCACCATGTCATATTAAAAGGAGCTTGAATCATATGATTCACCTGTGTTAATTCTGAACACACTGAATTGGATATAGCCTTGCCAGAGAAATGCCAGTTGAATGGGATTTTCAAGGGAAATAGATTAACTATTCTAAGCATTCATTTGAAAAACTGTGTGAACAATTACTAACTACAAAACTGATGGACAAGCTGGGTGTATTTGCTCATGTCTTAACACAGAAATACAAGCAGGTGTATGTCATTGTGCTGGATGCAAGCATGGTCTATGTAATGTGTTTTAGGAGAGCAAAATTTATATATTAAGAACCTCAACCCCCTGTAAAGTCAACCAAGGAAACAAAAATGATAACAAACTCACTGTTCTTTATCAATGTTCCTACAAAGAATTATATATTCACTGCAGTTTTGTATTCATCTTGCAGAAACATAAAGTAAACTAGTTAAACTGCAACATTCATAGTTTTTGCTAAAAGAGAATGAATATTTAAACAGTTACAAATGGACAGATGAAAATAATAGTAATATATATGTTGATCACAAATAAGCAATTTAGGACAGGAGAGAGAGAGAAAGCTTAGAGTCGGAGAACCTTTGTTGGTCTTCCACATAAGGGTGGACAAGTCCTTTCAAAACCATGGGGGCAAACAACTATTCATTACTTCAAGATCAGGAATTCTGAGGCCGTCTTCTGACAACAGTAAAGATGAGGCACACATGATATTCATATTCATGCACAAAGGCACAATTCTATTAATTCAAACAATTCAGAACAAACACAGGAATAAGACAGAACAACATACATCTGAAATCTAATGACCCTGAAACCTCAGGTAATATTGATGTCAGGAATATATGCTATTCCGTGAAATAGAATATAGTCTATATATTTGGCTAAGTTCAATACTAAAGATGTGGGTGAAAAAAAGTGCAAAAACATATGCTTATATTACAAAAATAAGACACGTGTCTTTTGTGATTTCTATACTTACTATAAGGAGAGGCAAAGATTCACAGAGAAATTTGTTTTGGAAAAGAAAAGCAAAAAATAAAATAAACAATAATATAAAACCAACAGACTTGAAACATAGATTATTTTTGAATGGCAAATGTATCTATTGTATTTTATATGATTTAGGAAAAGAGATCATAGTGAATGTATGAGACCATGAGAAGAAAGCTGAGGGGACAGTTTCAACCACAACACAGTAGGCACCAAGAACACATTGTTTCTTTCCCCTCTAAAAGAAATTCTGGGGTAAATCTGCATCAGGGACTGAAGGAATGGCCAATGTAAATTTGCCCAACTTAAGTGACATTCTATGTACAAGCACAAATCCATGACATTATTAACAATACTATATTATGCACACAAAAAGGAGCCTAGAGTAATTGTCGATTGAGTGGCTTCACTCAGCAGCTGACTGAAAACCTGCAGATATCCAGAGTCAAACCTTGAATGGACCTTGGAGACTCTTATGGAAGATTTAGTGGAAAGATTAAAATCCCTTAAGATAGATACTCCATAGGAAGACCAACAGACTCAACTAATCAGTACCCTTGTGGACACTCAGGGACTGAGTCACAAAACAAATAATATACACAGGCTGGACTAAGGCCCCTGGCACATGAGAAGCAATTACACAGCTCACTCTTCATGAGGGACATTCAAAAACTGAAGCAGGGACTTTCCCTATAGCTGCGGGTTATCTCTGGAATCTGTTTCCTTAACTGGAGTGCCATATCTGGCCTCAGTGTGAGATGATGCACTTAAATCACAAGAAGCTTGATGCACTATTTTGGGGGATCCCTGGGGTCCCACAACCTCTCCATGAAAAAACAGATTGGGGGGCGGAACACTGTGATAGCACAGGCTCTATAATAGGGACAGTAAGCAGGGCGATAATGATTATATTAATTATTGGAGAAACAAAAAAAAAGAGAAAAGGAAAAATCTCAGCATATAAACACTATCCTCTTTTCCAAAATGTATCTGGAAAGGCTCCTCCTACAAGATCTTCCACAAGCTTCACAAAAAAACATGAGAAAGGACAGACATGTGGCCAAAGATATAATTCTTTCTGGAAGCTTTCTGTTTCAATCACCTGCATCCTGACCCTTGCCACTATAGCCTCATGCCCATCCTGTGATTAAAGTACAGTCAGTCTACACTGATTGCAATAGTCTGTAGGAGCTCCCACACTGTTCAGATGTCTAAAGTCTCCTCTGACATTCAAGGCAAAATCTTGAAAGTCACATCATGTAGCATCAGACAGCAAGTTATATCTTTCCAACTTACAAGGACACACAAACCCCTTCCCGTTCCAATAGATATGGATGTGCACCTAAGTAGAGAGACTATTAGACCAAGGCAAGAAGTAGAGCGGGGTAAACATCAAATCCTATTGCTTTGTCTGAGACACATTGGACTTCAGTCTCTAAAGGATTTGATGGCCCTATTCCTATAATGTCTCAGTGTTTTCAGTGCACAGGCAATTTCAATGTTGGCACTTTCAGTGTTGGCACTTCCTCTCCCTGTATGCATCTCTCCCGAGAAGGTTTCTCAATGTCTCAGGTATCTAAACAAGTTGGGGACACGAAATGCAACTGAAGCATCACCATCATAACTTCACTGCAATGAACTCTCACAGAGTGTTCCCTGGGGCTCTGACTCTGCCAAAAGATGGCTGGAATGATGCCAAACTGAAACATTTAGGAAGAATCAATTAACTTGAAAATTTCATCTATCAATTTTCAGAAGCAGCACCATATGAATTTTACTCTCATGTTTGTCTTCTAAGTTGATTGACCCTGCCTCATTTGGACCACAGCTGCAGCCATTCCTTCTAGGATCTAGGAAATACTTTGCCTTCTACTTCCATTAACTGAAGACGTAGCAGGAGTGTTACACTTAGGGTATTTTCATAGGTATATATTCATATGGGCATGTCCTACACTATGTTCATAGCGATTTTGTTTAACAGCTAGATACTGGAAGGAATTCAGATGACCCTCAAATGAGTTATGGACACAGAAAGGGCAGTTCTTTTTAAAAAATGGAGTACTATTCAGTGACTAAAAATAAGGAGATCATGAAATTTGCAGGAAAATGGATATAGCTAGAAACTATCATCCTGAGTGAGGTAAAACAAACCAAAAGGGGGCTGGAGAGATGGCTCAGCGATTAAGAGCACTGACTGCTCTTCCGAAGGTCCTAAGTTCAAATCCCAGCAACCATATGGTGGCTCACAACCATCTTAATGAGATCTGATGCCCTCTTCTGGTGTGTCTGAAGAGAGCTACAGTGTACTCACATATAATAATAAATAAATCTTTAAAAACAAAAACAAAAAACAAACCAAAAGGCCATGCATTTATGCACTCACTTACTAATATTAACCATAAAGTAGTGGATATCCACACTACATTGTATAGACCAAAAAATGCTAAACAAAAAGGAAGGTCCAGATGTGCATGGTGTAATGTCACACAGAAGGGGTAATAAAACAGTCATAGGAAGCAGATGGAAGAAAGAGTACTTGATAAGAGAATTGATGAGTCCCTAAAAGCCATTGAAATTGCCTGTGCACTGAAAACTACTGAGGCAAGGATCTTCCATATTGTACGAATGGAACAGTGAATCTCAAGCATTAAAGATGAATAGAAAAAAAGAGATACAACTTTCAAAAAAGTGTATGATAACAGTTACCTGGGACTAAATAACAAGGAATTATGTGATATATAAGGAAGTGAAAACTACCAATGATTTGAATAGAAGATTATCAGCTAAAAGGTCTAGAACATACTTTCAATGATATCAAAAATAAAAAAAATATTCCTAAGCTAATGAAGATGGAAATTAAGGTACAAGAAGCATTCAAATACCATACACATTTGAAAAAAAAAAAACCTGTGCGATCACAGAGATAATAATCAAAACATTAATCATATAAGTTAAAGAAATATATGTAAACTACTGCAGGAAAATATTAACAATACTAAATGAAACATAATTAGTATTGCATAAAATCATAACTGTTATACTCATATACATCATCTTTTTTAAAAGGATGTTTTAATTCATTACTTATACAATGTTCTCCCTGCATATATTCCTGTAGGTCAGAAGAGAGCACCAGATTCCATTACATATAGTTATGAGCCACCATGTGGTTGCTAAGAATTGAACTCATGACCAGTGTTGGAACAGCCAGAGCTCTAAACCTTTGAACAATCTGCCCAAGCCTATCCCTTATACAAGATAAAAATGTTTGTACACGGGTGCTGCAGAGTCATATAAACCACCCATGCTTCTACAAGAAAGCAACTGGTCCAGATGTTTTGGACAGAATTACAATCAGCCAAGATACTGAAGTTATTCAGAGGTCATGGCCTGAGCTAGCAGCTGAGAAGCACCACTAGAAACCTCAAAAAAAGTCACATCTGGCTGATGATTTTGCTTCAACCCCATGGAGGACCCAGCACCCCAGGTTCCCCAGCTCAGCAGCATGTTCCTCACCATTGCGGGCATGTTCCTCCCCATTGTGGGCAGATATCCTGTACTCACCATGTCTTGATTTCAGAGCTTCCTGAGGTCCCCTCACAGCATGCAATGGCAGAGCTCAGAGCAGGACACAGAGAACAATTCAAGCTGCATAGCCACAATGAACACAGAGAAAGGCACCTGGAAGATCCCGCCTCTTTGTCTGACTGGCAGGTCTGCCTGGAGGACTTGATTGGCCAGTGAGTCTTAGACCTCCTTAGGTTAAAGTGTGCTTCTATTCTAGGGCCAGACCTCTTCCAGGTTGTTTGCACCCCATTAGCATTTGAAATAAGATTCCTGGAGGTATCTCACCCCACCCAGCCCTGGGGGTGGACACAACATTCAAACTCAGGCTGGTCATCTGCCTGCTCCTCCCCTCTGTTAGCCAGGACCATGCATTTACCAGTATCTGTGCCTGATTTTTCCTCAAAGCACTTGTCTTCTTCCCACAATTTTGTGAATAGCTTGCCTAGAACATTACTGAAGGTGCATTGGAGGTATCAATCAGACCGAGGAATGTGTGACCCAATGCATGACCCAGGTTATTAACATTAAAGATGGATTGTTAGAAACAAATTTTAGCCAGGCAGTGGAGGTGTATGCCTCTAATCCCAGCACTTGGGAGGCAGGCAGGTGAGTCTCTGAGTTTTAAAAAAACAAACAAATCACCTTTGTTTTGAAAAATAAAGTAGTACAAGTACAAAATCAAAAATTTACCTTGTTTACCTTTTTGTGACTTTTCAATTTGCAAAAAGCAACTATACCTTAGGTCAAAGGTGGATCAGAACATCTCATGGGAAATATATTTACATTATTATGGGACCCAGTTCACATAGAACAGAAAACCACTACTGGGTGATTGTATTCAGTTTCACTTGGGAATCCTCATAAGATGGACAAAATCATGGGACTTGGTGCCCATCTTTGATAATGATATCATAAATATTACATGGGCCATTTGTCTTCACCACAGTTTAGTAAATATAACCAAATGGTACAAAATAAAACGGTGGCCATCATTATTCTTGATGTTCTCACTGAATCAATAGTGTCCCTATTACACAAAATATCAGACCCATAAGTTATTCATTTTATATCTTAATGTTTTGTTTTGTTCTTATTCTGATAGCTTCTACCTTATTCATTCAATGGTTTCTCTAAAGAACCTAAAAGTTTATCCTTACCACTTCCAAACTGGCATACTGACAAAGGAAGGGATGACTTTGATGTTCACAAATTCAAACCGATATTCAAGGGATAAGTTGCCAAGGGCAAGACAGACTGCTTCCAGCAAAGAACATGTGTGCTACAGTATGCTGGGTATCACTGTCAGTTATTTATGCAGTTAATATTCCTCTGAGATAAAATGGCCTTAATACTCTTCTGTTCTAGATATGTATGGTTTACTTTCTGTCCCAACTAAAAATATGCTTAATAAATATCTCTATCTGAAGTTTTCACAAGAAAATCAATCAAAATTATCAAAAAAGTATCTCAGGCAAACAATATACTTATGTATATTGTTTGTATATTCATGGCTTAATAAAATTTGTCTTTTATTACTTATGCATAAAATATCCACAGGGGATAATGGTTTATTCTTCACATCTTTTTCTTAACACCAAATAGATTACAAGTAAAGTAAACTGGTTAACTTTGACTATGTTAATTATATTCATAATCAATAAAACATAAAAATTACATGAATAGACAAAAATATATTTAATCAATGAATCCCCACATGTAAAATAAATATGAAATGATATTATATCTCTGAATCATTTTTTGGAATAGGGAACATGAGGATATATCTATATCTATCTATCTATCTATCTATCTATCTATCGATATAGATATAGATATATAGATATAGATATATAATTTTTAATGTCTAATGTCTACTTTTAAGGACATGATACCTGTAAACATGCAGATCTGGTCACAGTGACATCTCTTTGAACCCTAACCAAGTTCTAGCATACAACACGGTCACTATCCCTTAGGGTTCTAAATTAGTTTTAAAGATTTTTGTTTTCCTAGACCAGTATTTGTTATTCATATTGGACATTGTCTTTATTCAAAGAAAGAATGATACGTGTGTGCTTTTGAAAATGAAATATACATGTCTAAATATTTATACAGACATAAACACTTTAAACAATATCTTTATCACAAAGTCCTCATTAAAAACAAATAAATGTAGTAAGATAGAAAGATTAGCACAGGACTTACGACTTATTGTCTAAATTAAACAAAATCTATTTTCATACCTTCAACTCCCTTGAATTAATGTAATCACAGAAGGCATTTTTAAATGTAATTAAAACTCTATGATATGAGAGGACATGGGTGGCCAGTATTTGTATAATTGTAGGGGAATAACTAGTTAGGAAATGTGAATTTGTCTAAAGACATCCTGAGTAATTTTTTTGGGGTATAGAATGTATTTCAGGACTGGAGAGAAGGCTTAGCAATTAAGAGCACAGGGTGCTCTTTCAGAGGTTCGGAGTTCAATTCCCAGCAACCACAAGGTGGATCACTACCATCTGTCATGGGATCCTATGCCCTCTTCTGCTTTGTCTGAAGACAGGGATATTGTGCTCACATACATGAAATAAATAAATAAATCTTTAAAAATAAGAAATGCTTTGTCTGAGATTTGTGGTGGTGGTGCGCTCCTGTAATCCCAGCAATTGGGAGGCAGAGGCAGGCGAATTTCTGAGTTCGAGTCCAGCCTGGTCTATAAAGTGGACCAGGACAGCCAGGGCTACACAGAGAAACCCTGTCTCAAAAAACCAAAAGAAATGCTTTGTCAATTATCTTTGGGGAAAAATAATGATTTTACTTTTATCCTTTGATAATCTATGATACTTTTAAAATGTGCTGTCATTGAAACTTAGAAAGAGAGAATAAATATTGTTTATTCCGTATGCCTGAATTAATGTTCTGACAATACATTGTGGATATATTTGTTAAACCTATTATATCTTTTGGGGTTAACATTTATTTATTTAAGGGTCTTAATAAAGAAGGATACACACACACACACACACACACACACACACACACCACACACACAAATATATATATATATATATATATATATATATATATATATATATATACACATATGTATGTATGTATGTATATTATGTCTTCTACTCTGATCCTATATAGTTGGAGTACAAGGTTACCCCTTTGTCTTCTTAAGAAGATGTCTGAAACCACATTTCCTAGAAAGAACAAGAGCCAGGACTACTGAGTATCATCTGCCATCTTATTTTTCATTCCATTTCAATCATTGGTCATAAACAATAATTAAAGCCACCTTGTTGTGGTAAATATTACCTTTTATTTAATTTTTACCACACTTGAATCATAAAGGTACCAAGTATAAGACACAAAAGACTTTGTATTTATAATAAGATTTAAAGCACTAGAGTTGGACAGACTATTTTGTATAGTCCCTGTTAATAACTGTGAGATATTACTTGTCCCCAATGGGGGAGCGAGAGAAAGGACCCAAGGAGCTGAAGGGATTTGCAGTGCCACAGAAGGAACAACAAGGATTCACCCAATACTCACAGAGCTCCTTGGGAAAAATCATCAACCAAAGAGTAAACATGGCAAAACTCATGTCTCCAGACACATAGGCACCAGAGGATGGACTTCTTTGACACCAATGGGAGAAAAGGCCCTTGGCCCTGGAAAGACTTGATACCATAGTGTAGAGAAATATCAGCACATGGGAGTGGGAAAGGGTGGTTTGGAGAAAGGGAGATGGCTTAATGGAATTTCGGGGGCAGGGGAGAAGTAGGACAGGGGACAAAATTTGAAATGTAAACAAAGAATATATCTAATAAAAAAGAAAAAAATGAATAGAAAAATGGGGACATTGATCAAAACAAATCTGGATTATAAAACTTTCCTGGGACTAAACAATAAAGAGTTCTGCAACATATGAGAAGGCAAAAATACAAATGATTGGAGAAAGGAAGAAGAAGAAGAGGAAGAAGAAGAGGGAGAAGAAGGAGAAGAAAAAGAAGAAGAGGAGCAGTATGAGGAGGAGATGGAGGAGAAGGAGGAAAAGATGACAATAATAAAGTTCTGGAAGATATTTCCAATAATATCATAAATGAAAACTTTCCAAAACTAAAGGTGTCTGTTAACATACAAGAAGCATCAAAAATATCAAACACAGTGAGAAAAAGTCCCTTTGACACATAATAAACACTAAACATGTATGATAAAGAAATATTAAAAAAAAAACTACAGCAGAAAAAATTAGCAAACTAAACAAAACAAAAACTAGTAATGTATGCCACAGAACTATTAGATTCATACCCATCTTATTTTAAAGGATTTAATTCATTACTTATAGAATGTTCTACCTGTGTGTACTCCTGAAGGCCAGAAGAGTGTACTGAAAGGATAAGGTTATAAGCTAGGAATCCCCCATGCCTGGGCATGTGGGGGGCACTTGAATCCGCAAGGCTAGTGGGGGAGGGTGGGCGCGCGCGACACTGCGTGGCGGCCACGTAAGCGGATATGACTTAACTAGTTCTTCCGGCCTCTGTGAGAGGGTGATAGGTTGTCAGAGAGCTCAGGTTTGGATGGTTTGAACTGATTGGCTTAGAAGCTTGTGGTAGGCGGGTTCTGTTATAAGTCTATAAAAGACCAAGGCAAGCCAGCTTGGGCGGGCTTACATCTTTACCTTGCTGGGGAGACAGTAACCCCCCAGAGCTCTGGATATTAAAACCCTCTTGCGAAATTGCATCAGGTCTGTCTCTCGTGAGTGTTTGGGGTGCCGGTTTCTGAGGCATGGGGGTACAGAAGTACCCCGGTTTTTCTTTCGGATCTTACAGTTGGTGCATTGGGCCGGGAAATGCGGACACCCCTACACACTCGAGAAACAACTTGGAGGTAAGGGGACCCCTTCTGAAGTGTGTGTGTGCGCTGGCCGGCCGATGTGATGTTGTTCGTTCGTCCTGAGTGTTCTGTTCTGTTCTTGGGATCTGAATCTGATGAGACGCGCGCTTTTAGATATGCAGCTGTCTCCTCGGACCGTGATGGCCAGGAGACCGTGGTATAGGCAGACGTGCTAATGGAGGCCACAGGCTGTAACTCGGGGAGACGTCCCCGAGTGAAGGGAAATCCAGGGACGCCTGGAAAGTTCCCATCTGGGTGTCGGGAGGATAAGGTAGTTCTAAATTGGAGAACTTACACACCCTCCCGGCCGTCTGGTTTTCTGATCTGGTTCTGTTTTCTGTTTGTTTCACTGTTTTGTCAAAAGCCTGACTGGGGCGGAGAGTTCCGCCTGGCAATCGAAACCTCGGGGGTCTGGAGGAAGCTGGAGAAGCCGAATAGGGTTCTCTTCTCTGTATTTGTGTCCTGCAACTGGCGGGAATACTCGGTATCTGAAACTGGGTTGTCTAGAGGCAAACTGAGACGCCTGATGGTGGCAGCTTCAGGCTGTCTATGTGGTGATTATTTCTGTTTTGTAATCTTGTGTTTTCGTTGTTTGTGTTTTGTATAGTCTTGTGTTCTTGGACTTAGATGACTGACGCATAGGGATTTAGACCGACTGATAATTTTGTTAAGAATTTAGACCGACTGAAAGGACCGCCATGGTGGGCTCTGTGGCGGCAAGATCGGGTCGCGTGACTCAGGCCCGCCATGTTAGGGTCTGGCGGCAAGATCGGGTCGCGTGACTCCAGCCCGCCATGTTAGGGTCTTTGGCGCCAAGATCGGGTCCCGTGACTCAGGCCCGCCATGTTAGAACAAGAGACAAAATATTTAAGCTGTGAGGCCCCCTAGTGGGGGAAATAATTTCTAACAAGACACTCAAAGTGGCGGATGTAGAAATTCTGAATTTAAGTTACAGATGGCTTATTTCATTTATTTTAAATTGTTTAAGTTATTATAATAGATATACTGTTAAGCTGTGGTTTTATTTTTTCTCTGGGGAAGAGGTCAAAAATAAGGGGGACCTCTAGAAGACTAGATTCTGAAACATTAAGCAAAAACCTGTCTCGGTGACACTAAAATCTTGTTTTGAGAATCATATTATGTTCAAGGCATAAATTCTTATTTGATACTGACTTTATTTTGATACAAAATCAAGGTTTTCACTGGTATAAATACTAAAAATGTAAACATGCAGGATTTACACCCAGTCCTTTCTTGCTGTTATTGTTATAGATCTGAAATGTTTAAGCCTATGAGTTTGGGGCCATACAAAAATATAAGGCACTGAGTTTATTATTAGGGTGTTTTCAATGTTTTAATTAGAGTTGCTTCTGTTATGGCGAGAGAGAGAGAGAGAGCAACGAGATTGCCTCTCTTCATTTACAAACTCAATGTGTCTATAGATTATTATATGACTTAATAATTCCTGATTCTTTAAGTCTGTCAGATGTTCTTGTGCCAGAAGGTTGAAGATCAATGTTTCAACATTTTAAAGTATAAACTGTTCAGGTATTTACCAATCTCTATCATTTGGCTAATTCTTAAAAGGTGTGTTAAGCTTCCTATATATTTTCAGTTAATATTGGTCACTCTTGGATTTCTGACGGGGATAAAAACTGTTAGCCTCATAGTCAGCTCAAGCTCTTTAATCTTGAAAGCTGATATAGGTTTACAGAAATGATTTTCAGGTGATATAAAATTTATAGCCAAAACATGAGTCAGGTGTTAATTCTTATAGTCTTTCAAGATAGTAAAGATGACAAAGGTTCTGTTTGACAGAGATTGGATGTTATGCTCAATTTATATTTAGAGAAGACCACAGAATGGAGCAGAAGATCTGAGACCACCTATCCTGATTCACGGTGACACCCTCACTAAAGACATATTCCAAAGAGACTGATTAATCTCTTTGAGACTGTTTTATTTGTAATACAGGAAGCCAGAAAAGAATACCCCCTCATACGAAAGGTAAGAGGCACCTGAAGGACTACACCAGACTCCATTGGCAGGTCTTGAGGGCATGATAGCCCACAGATTTGGCGAAGGTATGTAAAGCAGGGACCAGAGGAGTCACTGACAGCCTTTCTAGTGCAGCTCAAAAGCATTTTGCTATACACCCCAGACTAGAAGGACTTTAGTTTGCTGAGAAAGTATGTAGAGGGATTTGGTACAAGTTATTTAGAAGGTCTGTAGAGAGATTTGGTGGTGCAGGTTGTTAGAAAAGTCTATAGAGAGATTTAGTATAGTTTGCTGAGACAGGGAGAGAGAGTAGAAAGAAAAAATGAGAGAAGGAAGCTACAGAAAATCCTGGCTAAAAGGCAGAAAGGAATCAATGTGCATACTATATGGAGAGGCCACTGAGCCAGAGTGTGTCCTAACAAACTGGGAGCAAGAACTCACAGGTCTTTGGAGAAGTGCCCCCAAATGGCAAAGGTGTTATCCCTGGATAAAGACAATGACTAGGGGAGATGGGTGTTCTGACCACCTCCCCCAACCCTGGATAACTGAGAGGGAAAGAGAAACCCACTCAGTTCTTGGTGGACACAGGGGCTTAACACACGGTCTTCCAACCCAATGGCCCTGTTTCCAAGAAAAGATCTAGGGTCCAAGAAGCCACTGGCACCAAAATATGTTCATGGACTACCCGAAGAACAATGGACTTAGGGATGGGATGGGTAACCCATTCACTTAAGGTCACCCCAGGATGTTCCTAACTGTTGGAGCAAGGCATACTCTCCAAAATGGTGGGGAGGACAGATATACTTACTGTCCAAAGGGCTGCAGCAACTGGCCCAAAAACAGAGACTGACCCCTGCTGAAAGTTGCTACAGACAGGAGCAATTTTCTCCATGAAGGACAGGGACAAGCAGGTGCTGCTATGGTGGGCAGCACAAACGGCATCTGGGTAGAAGAATCTTTACCCCCTGGCATGTCAACGCAGAAAGTGGAGCTAATGGCCCTTACCAAGACCTCGGAACTTGGAGACAGCAAGAAAATCAACATCCACATGGATAACAGGTATGCCTTTGCCACAGCCCACGTCCACAGGTGTATATGCCAAAAGGACTGCTCACATCAGAGAAAACCAACAGGAAATCTTGGACCTCTTAGATGCCCTAATGAAGCCAACAACTGTGAGTATCACCCTCTGCCCAGGATGTCAAAAGGGAAAAGACTCAGTGGGCAATAGCCCGGCAGAGCAAATGGCTCCAAGGATAGATATACAGGAGCCTATACTGGTTGTAGGTCTGCGAGAGGCATCCACTGAAAAATGAGACAAAGTGAGATAGCCTCACTTAAAATATGCTGAAGAAAAAAGGACTGAGATTGATATCTATCTGACCAACTATTACCAAGGAAAGGTGCACACAAGAAGGGAGAATTATACTCCCCAGAAAGTAAGCCAAGGACTCGCCAGGGCAAATGCACACATGAACTCATTTAAGGGATCAATAAAACAGTGTAAGGTATGCCAGCGAGTGAATGCTTATGCAGCAAAGAGTAAATAAGGCAGAAGACCTAGAAGAGAACAACCTAGAGTATATAGAGGTTTTATAAAAGATAAGGCAGGAAAGTATGGTTATGAATATCCTCTAGCACTTGTAGATAGTTAATCTAGATAGATTGAGACTTCCCCTAGAAGGCAGGAAACAGCAGCCAGGGTTAAAAGAAATTTTCCCGAGTTTCAGAGTGCCCAAGGTAATTGGATTAGACAGTGGTTCTGTTTTTGTTTCTAAGGTAAGTCAGAAATTGACAGATATTGGGGACTAATTGGAAACGTTATTGGATATACTGTCCCCAGGGCTCAAGACAGCTAGAGAAAATAAACAAAACTCTATGAGAGACCTTAACTAAATTGACCTTGGAGACTGGTTTAGGCTGGGTGGTGCCTCTCCCCTTGTTTCTGAATAGTCCTTGCCATTTTAATCCTCTTTGTTACCCCAATTTCTTTGTCATCTACTGGGTCCTCCCGAGAGGTGTACCACAACATGAGAATTGGCTCAAACTGTCCGCTTTAATGCTCTAGGCATGTCAGAGACTCCTCGCTGCTTCCAGACAGGTTACTGGATCTGTCAAAGAAGGCTTCAGAAACAGTTGCTGGAACCCTGGTAAAAGAGATCCTCACCAAATTGATCACAGAGACTGGACCTTTGCTCTCTAGGCTCGAGGCGCCCCAATGGATAAGGCATCGAGGTCCCGGAGGCCTACTCAGGAGGAGATCCACAAGTCCCACATCGCTTCCAAGTCGGAGATATGGTCTACATTAGATGCCACCATGCGGGAAACTTTAAGACTCAGTGAAAAGACCCTTATCTTGTATTCTTGACCACCCTGTTTTCTGCCCTGATAGGACCCCTAATGATAATGCTCCTGTTTCTTAGTTAGACTTATACAGTCAATAGATTAGTTGCCTTCATCAGGGACCAGGTGTGCGCGGTCCAGATTATGTACTTAGGCAGCAATATAAGAGCCTTCTGAGACAAGAAGAGGCTGACCTTTAATTCTCCTAGTTCTAAGGTTAGAACTATTAACAAGACAGGAAGTGGGGAATGAAAGGATAAGGTTATAAGCTAGGAATCCCCCATGCCTGGGCATGTGGGGGGCACTTGAATCCGCAAGGCTAGTGGGGGAGGGTGGGCGCGCGCGACACTGCGTGGCGGCCACGTAAGCGGATATGACTTAACTAGTTCTTCCGGCCTCTGTGAGAGGGTGATAGGTTGTCAGAGAGCTCAGGTTTGGATGGTTTGAACTGATTGGCTTAGAAGCTTGTGGTAGGCGGGTTCTGTTATAAGTCTATAAAAGACCAAGGCAAGCCAGCTTGGGCGGGCTTACATCTTTACCTTGCTGGGGAGACAGTAACCCCCCAGAGCTCTGGATATTAAAACCCTCTTGCGAAATTGCATCAGGTCTGTCTCTCGTGAGTGTTTGGGGTGCCGGTTTCTGAGGCATGGGGGTACAGAAGTACCCCGGTTTTTCTTTCGGATCTTACAGTACCAGATCCCATTACATATGGTTATGTGTCACCATGTGGTTGCTAAGAATTGAACTCATGTCCAGTGTAAGAACAGCCAGAGATCCTAACCTCTGATCCATCTCTCCAACACTATTCCTGCCTTCTTAATGCATATTATAAAAGACAGAAAGGTCTGGACACAGGTGCTGTAGAGTCCCAGAAACCACCCAAGAAAGCAATTGGTCCAGATGTTTTGGACCGAATTACAATCAGCCATGATACTGAAGTTATTCAGAGGTCATGGCCTAAACTAGCAGTTAAGAAGCACCACTAGAAACCTCACTGAATGTTACATCTGGCTGATTCTTCTGCTCCAACCCCATAGAGGACCCACCACCCCAGGTCCCCCAGCTCAGCAACATGTTCCTCCCCATTGTGGGCATGTTCCTCCCCACTGTGGGCAGATATCCTGTCCTCACCATGTCTTGATTTCAGACCTTCCCTGAGGTCCCCTAACAGCATGCAACAGCAGAGCACACAGCAGGACACAGAGAACAATTCAAGCTGCACAGTCACAAGGAAAACAGAGAAAGGCACGCGGAAGATCCCGCCTCTTTGCCTGATGGGCAGTTCTGCCTGGAGGACTTGATTGGCCAATGAGTCTCAGACCTCCTTAGGTTAAAGTGTGCTTTCATTCTAGGGACAGACCTCTTCCAGGTGGTTTGCACTCC
Organism: Apodemus agrarius; assembly: GCA_964023405.1. Taxonomy (NCBI): domain Eukaryota; kingdom Metazoa; phylum Chordata; class Mammalia; order Rodentia; family Muridae; genus Apodemus; species Apodemus agrarius. The sequence continues at coordinate 2,282,478 of OZ030029.1, forward strand.
ATTAGCATTTGAAATAAGATTACAGAAGGTATCTCACCCCACCCAGCCCTGGGGGAGGACACAACATTCCAGCTCAGGCTGCTTAGCTGCCTGCTCCTACCCTCTGTGACCCAGGACCATGCATTTACCAGGACCTGTGCCTGTGCTTTCCTCAAAGCACTTGTCCTCTTCCCACAATCATGGTGAATAGCTTGCCTAGACCATTACTGAAGGTGCATTAGAGGTGTCAATCTGACCCAGGAATGGGTGACCCAATGCATGACTCAGGTTATTGACATTAAAGATGAATTTTTAGAAACAAATTTTAGCCAGGGAGTGGAGGTGTATGCCTGTAATCCCAGCACTTGGGAGGCAGGCAGGTGAATCTCTGAGTTTTAAAAAACAAACAAATCACCTTTGTTTTATAAAATAAAGTACTACATATACAGAAAACAAATAATTACCTTTTTGTGACTTTTCTATATGCAAAAAGCAACTATACCTTAGCTCAAAACTGGATCAGAACATCTCATTGGAAATATTACATTATTACACGGCCCAGTTCAATGAACTGAAAACCACTACGGGTTTGATTGTTTTCAGTTTCTCCTGGGAATCCTCATAAGATGGACAAAATCTTGGGACTTGGTGCCCCTCTTTGATAATGACATCACAAATATTGCATGGGCCCTTTATCTTCACCACAGCTTTATTAAATATAACCAAATGGTTCAAGATAAAATGGTGGCCATCATTATTCTTGATGTTCTCACTGAATCAATAGTGTCCCTATTACCCAAAATATCATGCCCATAAGTTATTCATTTTATATCTTAATGTTTTATTTTGTTCTTATTCTGATAGCTTCTACCTTATTCATTCAATGGTTTCTCTAAAGAACCTAAATGTTTATCATTAACACTTCCAAACTAGCATACTGACAAAGAAGTGATGACATTGATGTTCACAAATTCAAACAGATATTCAAGGGATAAGTTGCCAAGGGCAAGACAGACTGCTTCCAGCAAAGAATATGTGTGCTACCCTATGCTGGGTCTCACTGTCAGTTATTTACGCAGCTAATTTTCCTCGAAGATAACATAGCCTTTAGTACTCTTCTGTTCTAGATATGTATGGTTTACTTTCTGTCCAAACTAAAAATATGCTTACTAAATATCTCTATGTGAAGTTTTCAGAAGACAATCAAAATTATCAAAAAATATCTCAGAAAAGCAATATACATAAATGCATGGCTTAATGAAATTTGTCTTTTATTACTTATATATAGAATATCCACATGGGATCATGGTTTATTCTTCACATCTTTTTCTTAATACCAAATAGATAACAAGTAAAGTAAACTGGTTAACTTTGACTAAGTTAAATTTATTCATAATAAATAAATCTTAAAATTAATATGAATAAGCAAAAGTATATTTAATCAATAAATCCCCACAGATAAAATAAATATGAAATGATATTATGTCTCTGAATCTTTATTTGGAATAGGTAAAAAAAAAAGATATATATTTAAATTGCAATGTCTACTTTTAAATACATGATATATGCAAACATACAGATTTGTTCACAGGGATATCTATATGAACCCTATCCCAGTTCTAGTATATACCATGTTCACTATCCCTTAGGGTTCTGAACTAGATTTAATTTTTTTTCTCCTAGGATTTGTTATTCATATTAGACATTGTGATTACTCAATGTCAAAATAATGCATGTGTGCTTTAGAAAATGAAATATACATGTGTAAATGTTTACATAGACATAAACACTATAATAATTTAAACAATATTTATATCCCAAAAGGCCTCATTAAAAACCAATAAATATACTACGATAGAAACAGCAGCATAGGGCTTGGGACTCATAGTCTAAATTAAACAACAACCATTTTCATACCTTCAACTCCTTTGAATTAATATAATCACAGTAGGACTTTTAAATGTTATTAAAACTCTATGAAATGAGAAGGCAGTGTGGCCAGTATTTGTATAATTTGTAGGGGGCAATAACTAGTTAGGTAATGTGAATTTGTCTAAAGACATCCTGAGCAAATTATTTTTGATGTAGAGAATGCATTTCACGGCTGGAAAGAAGGCTCAGTGGTTAAGAGCAATGGCAGCTCTTCCAGAGGTTCTAAGTTCAAATCCCAGCAACCACAAGGTGGATCACTATCATCTGTCATGGGATCCTATGTCCTTTTCTTCAGTGTCTGAAGAA
>OZ030029.1:2289694-2477194 GCA_964023405.1 Apodemus agrarius
AAACCCCATTTTCTCTTTTTGTAAACCCATCACATAAGGTTTGTGTACTTATTATTGAAAGCTATTTTCCAACACACTTTGCTAAATGGTATCACAATGGAGAGTGCATTCCTCTTTAGAAGCTCAAATTAGTGTATTGCTTAAGGTTACCAGACACAAGATGGTATATTACAGAATTGAGTTTATTTGGGGCGTGGAGAGGGGAGTTAGGAGGGTAGTAGAGGCAGAGAGAGGGAGAGAGTGGAGAAGCAGAGGCCGCCATGACCATGTGGAGAGAGGGGGAGGGGAGAGGAAGGGAGGGGGGACCAAGAAGGGGCAAGAGAGAAGCTGAGCGTGGGGGAATAAGAGAGGGAGGAGGGGCAAGCAGCCCCTTTATAGTGTGTCAGGGCATATGTGGATGTTGCTGAGTAACAGTAGGGCAGAGCATACCTGGATGTTGCTTGGTGAGAGTGAGGAGGGGCATATCTGGCTGTTGCTAGGTGATGGTGGGGAGGGGCACACCAGGCTGTTGCTAGGTAATGGTGGGGAGGGGCATACGAGGCTCTGGCTAGGTAACGGTGGGGCGGGTCATACTTGGCTGTTGCCACTTAATGGTGGGGAGGGGCATACCTGGCTGTTGCTAGGTAATGGTAGTTAGGAGCATACCTGGCTGTTGCTAGGTAACAGTGGGGCGGGGCATACCTGGCTGTTGGTAGGTAATGGTGGGAAGGAGCATACATAATGGTGGAGAGTGGCATGAGTGGCTGTTGCCAGGTAACAGTGGGGTGGGGCATGCCTGGCTGTTGCCAGGAAACTGTGTGTGGAGCTTAGAGAGAATCCTAACAAGGGGGAGGAGCCTCAGGGCGTGACTGTGAGGGACAGCCTTGGTTATCTTAACTGGTGTGGGAAGCCGCGCCCACTGTGGGCGGCACCATTCCCTGGCTGGGATCCTGGGCAGTGTGTGGAAAGGGGCGGGGCAGCAGCAGGTGGTCATGGCTCTTGGCGTCCTGATTATTTACACACCTGATGTGAGTGAGCGGCTGTTTCAGACTTCAGAGTGGGGTTCCCCGCCATGAGGGACTTTACTGTGAACTGTGAGCCGGAATAAACCTGTTCTCCTGACAGAGTGTGTGTGTGTGTGTGTGTGTGTGTGTGTGTGAGCTGGAATAAACCTGTTCTCCTGACAGAGTGTGTGTGTGTGTGTGTGTGTGTGTGTGTGAGCTGGAATAAACCTGTTCTCCTGACAGAGTGTGTGTGTGTGTGTGTGTGTGTGTGCCGGAATAAACCTGATTTAATATTGCTTTCTATTAACCTATGTTTTGTGGTGAAACAAACACCATTATAGAGTATTGAACATAAAAATATTCATTAAACAAAAAAGAAAGAAAATATGATCAATAATAATATGCATAGCCCAATCCCCTCCCATTTCTCTGACCAGGTAATCCCCTACAATGCTGGATCAAGCCTTTCCAGGACCAGGAACCTCTCCTTCCTTCTTCTTGGGAATCATCTGATATGTTAATTGTGTCTTGAGTATTCAGAGCTTCTGGGCTAATTAATATCCATTTATCAGCAACTGCATTCCATGTGTATTCTTTTGTGATTGGGTTACCTCACTTAGAATGACATTTTCTAGTTCCAACCATTTGCCTAAAAATTAGCACTTAAGATTGTTTTATAATCAGTTTTTACTCAAGAATATAAGCATTCCTTGCCTCGCGCTTACTCTAATAATTTGCATATGATACCTCCTTAGTAATTACCAATTAAAGTAAATATGCCATTCTTATTTGTATATTATGCATATTTGTATATATTATTAAATGAAAAGAATCCATACATGTCAAAGTGGATCTAACATTCAATCAATAGCTATGCAAATATGAATTACTACTACCCACAAAGGAGAGTTCACAAAATCGTGGGGAGTGTGTACTGAATTGAATTATTGTGTGCTATGTTTAATAATGGCTCAAAATGAACTACTGTGGGTCACAAAATGAGGGCTTTATATACTTAGTCCTCATTTTTCTACATCATCCTTTGAAAACTGCATTAAAAACCACTCTAGATCATCTCCAGCTAATTGGATAAGATTTACCACAGGTGTGCCCTGGGAATCAGAATTACAGAATAATAAATGATAGACTTGGATAGAGAATGTTTGCTTCAGAGCACCCAGTGCAGAAAAAAAAAACACATTTTGTTCTTCTCATTTTTCGAGTGATGTATCTGAGTACATGCAAATTTATATGTTTGCTTTGAATTCATGGTTGTAATAGATCCCTAAGACCAAATTCCATTGCAAAATGTCAGATTAAAATGTCTTTTATTGCTGTTATTTCTTAATGAGCAAGTTGAATGTTGATATTGTCTTCAGCATTTTTGTCTTTTGAAGTGTATCATGGTGCATGGAAGACCATATTTTAGGTGGAAAGAATGCTGGATTTGAAAGGCAGTTCCCATGAGAATCCAGGAGCAGGACATAGTTCTTTTCTTAAGATGTAGGAAGTAAATATATTTCCTGAGAGACTAATAGAATCAGATATAGACATTCACTTCTCTCATAATAGAAAGGGCCCATGTGCAATGTGGAAAGAACTGGGCCAGATATGTTCTTATTTATAGAAACATGGTGAACAAGATTAGTCCATAGATCAACTGTGTTCAAGTGATGACAAAGAAAAATTATTTTGCCACTTCATCTGTAAAGATAAGGAAGGATAATTTGTCTTATGCATTGGAAGTTAGTCAGAGTAACTGAGATGACCTACTCATTGTAGATATTAAATAGAGCTATCATTATGAATTAACTTTAAGTTTTCTTGTATAATATTCTCCATAGAATAAAACATATTATTAGGTAAGACCATGAAAGGGACTTAATAATTTAAGTAACAAAAGGGTGGAATTATTAAGTAGATACAGTAGCTTTAAGATATTTGGTATTTCTGTCAAGATTTCTATTCAAAGTGCTGTATATTAGAACGTTAGCAATTTTTTTTTCCTACAAGAAAAGTAGGAAATCTGAAACTATCCTGTAAAGCATATTGTCTTAGGGTTTTGCTGCTGTGAATAGTCACTATGATCAATGCAAGTCTTATAAGTGACATTTAATTGCAGCTGGCTTATGGGTTCAGATGTTCAGTCATATATATATATATATATATATATATATATATATATATATATGTGTGTGTGTGTGTGTGTGTGTGTGTGTGTTATACAAACCAGCACATTCCACTCCCTGTCCCCCATAGATTTGTTGAAACTTGAGTCTATGGGGGCTATACCTAAACACAGCATGCTGAAAAAGCATTTGACAAAATTCAGCATCCTTTCATGCTAAGTCTTGGAAAGAGCAGGAAATCAAGGCCCATACCTGACCATAGTAAAATCAATATACAGCAAAGTGGTAGCCAACATCAAACTAAATGGAGAGAAACTTGAAGCAATCCCACTAAAATCAAAACTAGACAAGGCTGCCCTCTATCTCCATATCGTTTCAATATAGTACTTGAAGTTCTAGTCAGAGCAATTAGACAACATAAGGAGGTCAAAGGGATACAAACTAGAAAGGAAGACGTCAAACTATCACTATTTGCAGATGATATGATAGTATAATTAAGTGACACAAAAGCCCACCAGAAAACTCTTATGGCTGATAAACAACCTCAGCAAAGTGGCTGGTTATAAAAGAAACTCAGGCAAATCAGTAGCCTTCCTATACTCAAAGGATAAACAGACTGAGAAAGAACTTAGGGAAATAATACCCTTCACAATAGCCACAAGCAATATAAAGTATCTTGGCGTGACTCTAACCAAACAATGAAAGACCTGTATGACAGGATCTTCAAGTCTTTGAAGAAAGAAATGGAAGAAGACCTCAGAAGAGGGAAAAAATGTTCCATGTTCTTGGATTGGCAGGATTAATATAGTAAAAATGGCCATCTTGCCAAAAGCAATTTACAGATTCAATGCAATCCCCATCAAACTCCCAACTCAATTCTTCATAGAGTTAGAGAGAGAAATTCTCTAATTTATCTGGAATAACAAAACACCCAGGATAACTAAAACTATTATCAATAATAAAAGAACTTCTGGGGGAATCAATATCCCAGACCTCAAGCAGCACTACAGAGCAATTGTGTTGAAAACTGCATGGTATTGGTACAGCGACAGGCAAGTAGATCAATGGAATAGAATTAAGGATTCGGAAATGAACCCACAGATGTATGGTCAATTGATTTTTGATAAAGGAGCCACAACCATCCAGTGGAAAAAAGATAGCCTTTTCAACAAATGGTGTTAGTTCAACTGGAGGTCAACATGCAGAAGAATGTGAATTGATCCACTCTTATCTCCTCATACTAAGTTCAACTCCAAGTGATTCAAGGACCTCCACATAAAACCAGACACACTGAAATTAATAGAAAAGAAACTGGGGAAGACCCTTGAGGACATGGGCACAGGGGGAAAGTTACTGAACAAAACAGCAATAGCTTATGCTCTAAGATCAAGAATTGACAAATGGGACCTCATAAAATTACAAAGTTTCTGTAAGACAAAGGACACTATGAGAAGGACAAAACATCAACCAGCAAATTGGGAAAAGCTCTTCACCAACCCCACATCTGACATAGAGCTAATATCCAATATATATAAGGAACTCAAGAAGTTAGACCCCATAGAACCAAATAACCCCTATAAAAAATGGGGTACAGAGTTAAAACAAAGAAATTTGAATCGCTGAGAAGCACCTTAAGAAATGTTCAACATCATTAGTCATTAGGAAAATGCAAATCAAAACAACCCTGAGATTTCACCTCACACCAGTCAGAATGGCTAAGACTAAACACTCAGGAGACAGCAGGTGTTGGCGAGGATGTGGAGAAAGGGGAACACTCCTCCACTGCTGGTGGGATTGCATGATGTTACAACCACTATGGAAATCAGTCTGGTGGTTCCTCAGAAAATTGGGCATGACACTTCCAGAGGACCCTGCCATACCACTCCTGGGCATATACTCAGAGGATCCCCCTGCAGGAAACCAGGACACATGCTCCACTATGTTCATAGCAGCCTTGTTTATAATAGCCAGAAGCTGGAAAGAACCCAGTTTCCCCTCAATGGAGGAATGGATAAAGAAAATGTGGTATATATACACAATGGAATACAACCCAGCAATTGAAAACAATGAATTCACGAAATTTTTAGGCAAATGGTTGGAACTGGAAAATATCATCCTAAGTGAGCTATCCTAATCACAAAAGAATACACATGAAATGCAATCACTTATATGTGGATATTAATTAGCCCAGAAGCTCTGAATACTCAAGACACAATTAGCTAATCAAATGATTCCCAAGAAGAAGGGAGGAATTGGCCCTGGTCCTGAAAAGACTTGATCCATTATTGTAGGGGGGTACCAGAATAGAGAAATGGGAGGGGGTGATTTGGGAATGGGTGGAGGGAAGAGGTCTTATGGGACATATGGTGAGGGGGGAACTGGGAAAGAGGAAAGCATTCAGAATGTAAACAAAGAATATAGAAAATTAAAAAAACAAAAACAAAGAAAATGTCCACTGTTCACCTCTGACCTTCGTACACACACACACACACACACACACACACACACACACAGCACTTGCACAAAAAAATTAATAAAATCTGTTATTAAAAAATCTAAATACAAAACAAAAAAAAAGATTCATCCAATCACTTAACTGTAATCCCTAAAGCAAGACAGGAAACTAGCTAGGCAAACTCCAAACTCTGCATCTCCATGTCTGATGGCAAAGCAGTCTTCAGATTTTCAACTCCTTTTTCATCTTGTTGACTGCAACAAAGTTTTTTCTCCTGGGCTTATTCCACTCCCTGTCGGCACCTTTCCTTGGCAGGCATCCTGGGCTCTGGCATCTTTTACATCTTGGGGTCCCCAAGTCAACTTCAGCGTCTTCACAGCTTTCTGTTCCAGTGTCTGAGATCCACACATGATCTGTGTATCTCCACAGGGCTGGTGTCACTTCTCCAGCTCTGCCCTCTTGAGCACTCAGTTCAGTTTGATCCACTCCACTGCTACTGCTGTTCTTGGTGGTCATCTCATGGTACTGGCATCTCCAATATGCTGGTGTCATCCACTGCAACTAGGCTTCACCAATAGCCCCTCTTAGGCTCTCTTCATGGTACCCAGCTTCAATTCCTTTGTATGAACCCTTCAGTTGTGGACCGCCAACTACAACTGAGGCTGCCCTTTCACCAATGGCCGTTCATGTCCTCTCACAGTGCCAAGCTTCAGCTGTTCTTCATGATGCCTTTATGCCTTCAAAACCAGTACCACCTGGGTGATTCTTACACATTACCAAGTAGCATGAGGCACAACCTTGTCTATCTCTGGAACACAGCTTCTTTGTGCTCTCAGAAAACCCTTCCCAGAAGATGATGCTCAGTGATACTGGTCTCTTCTTAATCACCACTAGTTTCTTAGCTCAAGCTAACCAGCATCAATTGTCCCAGTGCTCTCCTTCTTCTCTTGAATATAAAGCCAGAGACACATGGCAGAAGCTGTTGAATTCTGCTGTTTGCAGGAGCTGGAACATTCCCACCCTTGATCTAATACATTATCACCAGCTCCCTTCTTCAAACTCCTTCACCGCCTAAGCTTGGCTGTCCTGAATCAAGCTCCATAGACTGACTTTGAACTCAGAGGTCTGCATGTCTGTCTCCTAAGCACTGGAATTAAAGATATGGTCCAGTAAGCCTGGATTTAAGTTTTTCTTCACCTAGAATTTGCTCTGTTCTAGACTGTCCTTGAACTCAGAGATCTGCTTATCTTTGCCTTCTGGGATTAAAGGCTTGTGCTACTTACTGTGCCTGGACCTAAATTTAGCTGGGTGGAACCTTGCCCCAAGGTCACTACTCTCTTAATTCAATTTACCATGATTGAATTCAGCCCCCATTTTACTTCTTGGTGTCCCTTTAACACTCAGACTATATATTTTGCATTTTTCCTTTCTCAAATTGCTATGCTTGTTCAAAATGTTCTTCATCAGACTTAACCAGAAAACAAAGTCTCTGTTGGGCTTTTTTGAGACTTCATTTGTGGATGCAATCAATATAAATCTCTTTACCTTAGCCTTATTCAGTCTCCTCAGACAATGGCAAAAAGCACCCATGTTCTTCACCAAAACATCACAAAAACAGTCTCCCGGCCACATATTAGAGTTCTTCTCCACTGAAGTTCAAATAACCCTCAGCACCACTGTCTTCCATATTCATACTAGACTGGCCCATTAAGTCGCACTTAAAGCATTCCATGCCTTTCCAAATCCAAAGTCCCAAAATCAACATTCTTCCAACAAAAGCATGGTCAGGCTTCTCATAGCAATCCTCTAGTCTCTGGTACCAACAAGGCCGCACCTAATAGTGCAATTCCTTGGGACAATCATATACAAAGCTTCATATATATCCTGCCAAGAGCATCTGGATCCCCCAAATATAGGTAAACTTAATCATTCTAAAACAAGCAAGAAATGTCAGTTCGTTTCATTATTTGTTCATACTGCTAGTAATTACTGAGTACTTTGTTAATGGCTCATAATGAATTCCATGTGTTTCTAAGAATTAGTTTGCTCCCGGAATTATGCGGATTTATTTATGTATATTTAATTAAAAAATTAGCCACACTTTGAGGATTTGTTTGTGTCCCTTAAATATTTCTCAAATAAATAAGCCACCTTAAGCTTTTGGAAAGTGCATAAAGATATAAACTATGTTTTAATGCATTTGATTTTGAAAATAAGCAACAAAATATTAAACTTTTGCTAACTTCTCTTCAAGTATGTATCATATATTGGCATTTCCCATATGTAACCTGATAAGGCTGGTCAGCTGCATGCTCCTCCCTTCTGTGAGCCAGGACCATGCCTTTACTAGGACCTGTGCTTTCCTTAAAGCATTTCTTCCCATAATCATGGTGAATAGCTTGCCTAGACCACTACTGAAGGTATAGTATGTATAGTTTCATAATGATAATGAGTATAGAGTTGTGCAAAGGCTTCATTATACTAAACATATTCACGAGATTTCTAACACATATTTTTCATGAAAATGAAGACTACAGAATTGTGTAAAGTCTTCACCACATTAAATGCACAAACAGTGCTTCTGTCTTACTGTTTCTGATGCTATGGAAAGTCATCATGAACAAGGCAACTCCTGTAAAAGCAACAATTTAATTGGGGCTGGTTTACAATTTCAGAGGTTTTGTCCAAATTTTATGTGGGGATTTTGAGACTTACTTTCTCAATCCAGATAATGTAAATCTCTTTAATTAAATCTCAAGGAAAATAATCAGACTAGGGTAAAATGCAGCAACATTCTTTGTTGAAATATCATAACAACCATCTCCAGAGTACAAATGATCCCAAGGACCCCTTAGTATCATATTCCTACTATGGTAGCCTCATAACTCCCACTTAATTCATGATTATATTTATTAGGTTTCTAGCCATCAAATAGACTTTGGAGACATCTTCCTTGGGAATAGACTTTACCACATTGATTGCTTTAAGAAGGTTTCTGTCCAGTATGTGTTCTTTTATGTCTTTGCAGATTTCTTTGATCTGCAAAGACTTTACCACATTGATTGCATTCATAAGGATTCTCTCCAGTGTGTGTCATTTTATGACTTTGGAGATAACTGGGTGTTGCAAAGGCTTTACCACATTGATTACATTCATAAGGTTTCTCTCCAGTATGTGTCAGTTTATGTCTTTGGAGATAACTTTGTACTGCAAAGGCTTTACCACATTGATTACATTCATAAGGTTTCTCCCCAGTATGTATTATTTTATGGTATTGGAGATGAGTGTGCTGTGCAAAGGATTTACAACACTGATGACATTCATAAGGTTTCTCACCAGTATGTGTTCTTTGATGATATTGGAGATGAGTGGCTTTTGCAAAGGCTTTACCACATTGATTACATTCATAAGGTTTCTCTCCAGTATGTGTTCTTTTATGATATTGGAGATGACTGTGATGTGCAAAGGCTTTACCACATTGATTACACTCATAATGTTTCTCTCCAGAATGTGTACTTTTATGATATTGGAAACTACTGCAGTGTGCAAAGGCTTTACCACATTGATTACATACATAAGGTTTCTCTCCAGTATGTGTTCTTTTATGTTTTTGGAGATTACTGTGACTTGAAAAGGCTTTACCACATTGATTACATTCATAAGGTTTCTCTCCAGTATGTGTTCTTTTATGACATTGAAGATCACTGGATCTTGCAAAGGCTTTAAAACATTGATTACATTCATAAGGTTTCTCTCCAGTATGTGTTCTTTTATGTCTTTGGAGATGACTGTACTGTGCAAACGCTTTACAACACTGATGACATTCATAAGGTTTCTCTCCAGTATGTGTTCTTTTATGACATTGAAGATCACTGAATCTTGCAAAGGCTTTAAAACATTGATTACATTCATAAGGTTTCTCTCCAGTATGTGTTCTTTTATGATATTGCAAAGTACTGCCATGTGCAAAGCATTTACCACATTGATTGCATTCATAAGGTTTCTCTCCAGTATGTGTTCTTTTATGACATTGAAGATCACTGGAACTTGCAAAGGCTTTACCACATTGATTACATTCATAAGGTTTCTCTCCAGTATGTGTTCTTTTATGTCTTTGGAGATGACTGGATCTTGCAAAGGTTTTATTACATTGATTACACTCATAGGGATTTTCTCCACTATGACTTCTTACATTCCTGCAATGATAATTAGCACATGTGAAATATTTACCACATTCATTACTCTGTTCAATCATCTAATCAATAGGAATTATGCTTACAACTTGGTCTAATGGTAAAGAAGCATCATATCTTAAGGTTTTAGCATTTTGTATGTTCATAGTGTTCTCCCTCATCAAGAGTTGTTTAGGACACCTGTGATGGTTATTACATGGCTCATATTTATAACATCCTCCTTTTATATGGCATTTATATATGTTGTATTTCACCTATCTGAAGAAAGTTTGAACAACTCTGATCTTTATTCAGATTGCATTCAAAATTTTAACTCTAGTGTGAGTTACAACACATTTGAATATGAACCAGGACACACAAAGAATTTGCATATTTCTAGTATCCATAAAAAATTTCTACCCTATGAGTTTGGTAATGTTCCATGTAAAACTAGAAATCCAATGAATTGCAAATATCTATCATATTCCTAATGTCTATCAAATGCAGAATACTAAATATCTTCTCATTGTTTTAACACAAAAATTATATTTTGCTTCCTTATCTCTATCCTCCCATATGCATTGTGACACCTTATATACCTAATAAAAAATGAATGTCAAATGAAAGGTTTACACATTGCATTCACACTATTTGAATTTTTCTTTTTCATAGCATGTACAATATATATTAATATTTCTCCACCATAACATTCTTGATTGTCATAAAATTCTGTCTCAGCAAACTTAACAGTATTGCTACAAGATTATGAGTATCACCAATTTTGCTATGTTATATTTACTTAATAGAATTTTTAGGATATAAATAGATGAATACTCAATGTGTAATATCTAATATCTATGAGACTATATAAATTGGCAGGTCTACAGCATAGCTCTAATGGAGCTATATATGAAATGGAAACAAAAATCAGATATTAAATCTTGAGATACTTGGGTGTTGCAATAATATTATAATCATGGTTGCACTTAAAGGTCTGTTATTTTACACTATTGCTTTTTGTTGGTGATTCCCAAAGATATTAAAATTTCCTCAGAGACAAATTTGCATCAGCTTGCACCTGAAACTTACCTTTCTTGTCTTCTACTACTTTGACAATGTTCTTCAAAATGATAGTCTTCCCAATTATAGCCTAAAACACATTGCCAGAAATTGAATGATATACTCTTGGAAATTAGCCAAAATTCAAGGTATTGTGAATTTCTACTGAATTGTGAAAGTAACAGTGAAAATTCAGTGAAACTGAATTATTCAGCTCAATCTTCATTATTCACAATTAAAATAATAGAAGATCATCAGTAACCAAGAAACATTTGTTTCCTTTAGAAAAAAAATAAGTTTTACCTATAGCTTTGAGGTTCAGGTAGGTTTCCAACATCACATCTTTGTAGAGACTCTTCTGGGAAGGATCCAGCAAATCCCACTCTTCCTCAGTGAATTTCACATGCACATCATCAAAAGCCACTGCATCCTATATATCCCATACACGTGTACAACACAAAGCATGATACTAATATCAATGTTAAGCAAATATATGCTTCCTCTACAACATATTGATATAATTTTGGTACTTGTTCCACATATATTCTAACTTAGAATTTATAATCACTGTGTCATTTTAGAAGGAGTTTGAATTAAAAGATTCAAATGTGTCATTTTGAACGCAATGAATAGGATACAGACTTGCCAGAGAAATGCCAATTTAGAGGGAGATGTAGGGGAACAAGATCCACAATACTGAGTACACATCTGAAATATTATATGAACAATTACTATCTACAAACATGATGGGAAACCTGGGTGTTTTGACTCATGCCTCTAATCACAGAGGCACGGGCAGCTGTACATCATTTGCCTTGACACCGACATGGCCTATGAAATGTGTTCTAGGAGACCAAAGTTTATATATTAAGATCCTCAATCCCTTACAAAACTCAACCAAGGAAACAAAAATGATAGAGAACTCACAGTTCTTTACTAAACGTTCCCACAAGGATTGATACATTCACTTCAAATCTGTATTCATCTTGCAGAAACATGAAGTGCAACAGTTAAACAATAACATTAATAAAATTTTACCGAAAGGGAATGCATGCTTAAATGGTTACTAATGAATAGTTGAAAATAATAGTAATATAAATGTTGATCATCAATGAGCAATTTAGGGATGTTGAGAGAAATCAGCAGTGGGAAGCTCTTGCTGGTCTTCCACCTAATGGTCAATTTCATGCAAATACGTGTGGGCCAACAGCTACTCATTACTTCAAGATCAGGAGTTCAGAGGACATTTTCTGACAATAGTAAAAATGAGTCACGTGATATTATTATTCATGCACACATGCAAAATATTCTAATTTACTCAAATATTTTTGAAAAAACAACACAAGACTGAGGCACAACGTCCAATGAAACTAATACCTCATACGATATGGATGTCATAAACATATGCAATCCTGAGAAATAGAATATAACATATATTTAGCCAAATTTCAAAACTAATGATGTGGATAAGAAATCACACAAAAACCTATGCTTACTTAAAAAAAAACATGCTATGTGTCTCTTTTGATTTCTCTAGCTACTATAAGGATAGGCAAAGTGTCACAGAGAATTATTTTTTTCAAAAATAAAAGCAAAAATATGAAATAAATTTAAAAATATGAAACGACCTGACTTGTAAATTAGATTATTATTGAATAGCAAATGTGTCTATTGCATCTTATGTGATTTAAAAGAGTTGATAGTGAATATATGGGAGCATGAGAAGAAAGAAACCCAAATCAGTTTCAACCACAACACAGTAGACACCAAAAACACATTTCCACTCTAAAATAAATTCTGGGGTAAATCTGGAGCAGAGAGTGAGGGAATGGTGAATGAATATTTGCCCAACTTGGGTGCCATTCTATGGATAAGCAGTAATCTATGACATTATTAATGATACTCTGTTATGCTCCTACACAGAAGCCTTGAGTAATTGTACACACAGTGGCTCCACCCACAAGCTGACTGAAAAAGCTGCAGAGATCCAGACTCAAACATTGCATGGACCTTGGGGACTCTTATGGAAGACATGGTGGAAAGATTCAAATACCTGAAGAGGATAGGAACTCCACAGGAAGACCAAGAGACTGAAATAATGACACTTGGTGACATTCAGAGACTAAGCCACCAAACAAAGAGCATACACAAGATGGACTAAGGCCCCTGGCACAAATATAGCAGATGTCCAGCTTAGAAGCTCAGAGGGTCATCAATCAACTCAAGCAGGGGCTTTCCCTATAGCTGCAGGCTATCGCTGGAAACTGTTTCCTTAACTAGACAGCCATGTCTGGCACCAGTGGGACGTGATACACTTAAATCATGAGAAACATGATGCACTATTTGGGGGATACCTGAGGTCCCTCAACCTCTCAGTGAAGAAACAGACTGGGGGGGGGGAGGAACACTGTGATAGGAAGGGATCTATAATAGGGACAGTGAGCAGGGTGATAATGAGTATATAAATTATAGGAGAAACAAAAATAAAAGTGAAAAGGAAAAAATTCAGCCTATAAACACTATCCTCTTCTCGAAAATGTATCTGGAAAAGTTCCTCCTACAAGATATTCCACAACCTCCACAAAAAAAGACTGACATGTGGCCAAAGATATCATCCTATATGGAAGCTTTCTGTTTCAATCACCTGCATCCTGACCCTTGCTACTATAGCCTCATGCCCATCCTGTGATTAAAGTGCAGTCATTCTACACTGATCCCAATAGTCTGTAGGAGCTCCCACACTGTTCAGATGTCTAAAGTCTCTTCTGAAACCCAAGGCAAAATCTTGAAAGCTACATCTTGTAACATCAGACAGCAAGTTATATCTTTCTAACTAACAATGGCACAAAATACCCCTTCCCATTCCAATAGATATGGATGTGCACATAAGTAGAGAGAATATTAGACCAAGGCAATAAATAGAGTGGGGTAAATTTCAAATCCTACTGCTTTGTCTAAGACACACTGGACTTCAATTTCTAAAGGCTTAGACAGACCTATGCCTGTAATATCTCATACATCTTTCAGTGTGGGCACTTCCTCTCCCTGTATGCATCTCTCCATAGAAGATATCTCAATGCATCAGGTACCTAAACAATTTGTGGTTGCAAAATGCAAATCAAGCCTCATCCTCATAACTTCACTGCAATGAATTCTCATAGAGTCTTTCCTGGGGCTCTGACTCTGCCAAATGATGGCTGGAATAATGCCAACCTGAAACAGTATAGAAAGAATCCATTACCTTAAATTTTTCATCTATCAGTTTTCAGAAGCAGCACCATATGAATGATCCTCTCAAGTATGGCTTCTAAGTGGATGGACCCTACCTCACTTAGACCACAGTCATTTCTTCTAGGCGCTAGGAAACACTTTGCCTACAAATTCCATTAACTGAAGACTTAACAGGAGTGTTACACTTAGGGTAACACTTAGATAATATAATCTTATGGACATGTTCTATATTCATAGCCATTTCTTTAACAGTTAGATATTGGAAGGAATCCAGATGAACCTCAAATGAGTTATGGACACAGAAAAGGCAGTTATTTTACAAAATGGAGTACTATTCAGTGACTAAAAACAAGAAGATCATGAAATTTGTATGCAAATGGATACAGCTAGAAACTATCATCCCGAGTGAGGTAACCCAAACCAAAGAGGCCACACATGTATGTACTCACTTACAAATTAATATTGACCATAAAGTAATGTATATCGACACTATATTCCATAGACGCAAAAATGCTAAACATGAAGGAAGGTCCAAATGTGAATAGCCTAGTCTCACATAGAAGGGGGAATAAAACAGTCATAGGAAGCAGATGGAAGAGAGAGAACTGGATAAGCGAAATGATGAGTTCCTAAAATAAGGCCATTGGAATTGCCTGTGCACTCAAAAGTACTGAGGCAAGGATCTTCCACATTACAGGAATGGAAGAGTGAATCTCAAGCATTAAAAATGAATAGAAAAATATAGATACATCTATCAAAAAGTGGATTTTAACAGTTACAAGGAAATCTGCGATAAAAGATAAAGCAAAAACTACCAATGATTTGAATAGAAGATTATCAGCTAAAAGGTCTAGAATATATTTTCAATATCAACAATGAAAAATTTCATAAGCTAATGAAGATGACATTTAAGGTACAAGAAGCATCCAAATACCATACACATTTGAAAAAAAAATCCCTGTGCCATCACGAAGATAATAATCAAAACATTAAATATATATATATATATATATATATATATATATATATATATTATATATATATATATATGTGTGTGTGTGTGTGTGTGTGTGTGTGTGTGTGCGTGTGTGTGTGTGTGTGTGTGTGTGTGTGTGTGTGTAAACTACTGCAGGAAAAAAATAACAAAACTAAATGAAACATAGCTAGTATTGCATAAAATCAGAACTGTTATACTCTTATACATCTTCATTTTAAAAGGATGTTTTAATTCATTAATTACAGAATGTTCTTCCAGCATGTATTCCTGAAGGCCAGAAGAGGGCACCAGATCCCATTACATATAGTTATGAGCAACCATGTGGTTGCTAAGAATTGAACTCATGACCAGTGTAGGAATAGCCAGAGCTCTTAACCTCTGAACAATCTCTCCAAGTCTATCCCTTATATAAGACAAAAATGTTTGGACACAGTTGCTGCAGAGTCATATAAACCACCCATGCTTCTAAGAAAGCAACCGGTCCAGATGTTTTGGACAGAATTACAATCAGTCAAGATACTGAAGTTATTCAGAGGTCATGGCCTGAACTAGCAGTTAAGAAGCACCACTAGAAACCTCACAGGAAGTCACATCTGGCTGATGCTTCTGCTCCAACCCCATAGAGGACCCACCACTCCAGGTCCTCCAGCTCAGTCGCATGTTCCTCACCATTGTGGGCATGTTCCTCCCCATTGTGGGCAGATATCCTGTACCCACCATGTCTTGATTTCAGAACTTCCCTGAGGTCCCCTCACAGCATGCAACAGCAGAGCCCAGAGCAGGACACAGAGAACAATTCAAGCTGCACAGCCACAATGAACACAGAGAAAGACACCCGGAAGATCACACCTCTTTGTCTGACTGGCAGGTCTGCCTGGAGGACTTGATTGGCCAGTGAGTCTCAGACCTCCTTAGGTTAAAGTGTGCTTCCATTCTAGGGCCAGACCTCTTCCAGGTGATTTGCACTCCATTAGCATTTGAAATAAAATTCCAGGAGGTATCTCACCCCACCCAGCCCTGGGGGAGGACACAACATTCCAGCTCAGGCTGGTCAGCTGCCTGTTCCTCCCCCCTGGGAGCCAAGACCAAGCATGCCCCTGTGCTTTCCTCAAAGCACTTCTTCCCACAATCATGGTGAATAGCTTGCCTAGACCTTTACTTAAGGTGCACTGGAGGTGTCAATCTGACCCAGGAATGGGTGACCCAATGCATGACTCAGGTTATTAACATTAAAGATGGATTTTTAGAAACAAATTTTAGCCAGGCAGTGGAGGTGCATGCCTGTAACCCCAGCACTTGGGAGGTAGGCAAGTGAATCTCTGAGTTTTAAAAAAGAAACAAATCACCTTTGTTTTGTAAAATAAAGTAGTACAAGTATAAAAAAAACAAAGAATTACCTTTTTGTGACTTTTCTATATGGAAAAAGCTACTATACCTTAGGTCAAAGGTGGATCAGAACATCTCATGGGAAATATCTTTACATTATTATGGGGCCCAGTTCACATAGAACAGAAAACCACTACTGGTTTGATTGTTTTCAGTTTCACTTGGGAATCTTCATAGGATGGACAAAATCATGGGACTAGGTTCCCGTCTTTGATAATGATATTATAAATATTGCATGAGCCATTTGTCTTCACCACAACTTTAGTAAATATAACCAAATGGTACAAGATAAAATGGTGGCCATCATTATTGTTGATGTTCTCACTGAATCAGTAGTGTCCCTATTACACGCAATATCAGACCCATAAGTTATTCATTGTATATCTTAATGTTTTATTTTGTTCTTATTCTGATAGTTTCTACCTTATTCATTCAATGGTTTCTCTAAAGAACCTAAAAGTTTATTCATACCACTTCCAAACTAGCATACTGACAAAGGAAGAGATGACTTTGATGTTCCCAAATTCAAACAGATATTCAAGGGATAAGTTGCCAAGGGCAAGACAGACTGCTTCCAGCAAAGAATATATGTGCTACCCTATGCTGGGTCTCACTGTGAGTTATTTACACAGCTAATTTTCCTCTGAGATAACATATCCTTTAGTACTCTTCTGTTCTAGATATGTAAGGTTTACTTTCTGTCCAAACTAAAAATTATGCTTACTAAATACCTCTATGTGAAGTTTTCACAAGACAATCAATCAAAATTATTAAAAATGTATCTGAGACAAGCAATATACATAAATTCATGGATTAATGAAATTTGTCTTTTATTACTTATGTATAGAATATCCACATCGGATCCTGGTTTTCTCTTCACATCTTTTTTTTAATACCAAATAGACTACAAGTAAAGTAAACTGTCTAACTTTGACTAAGTTAATTTTATTCATAATCACTAAAACATAAAAATTGTATGAATAGACAAAAATATTTAATCAATGTATCCCCACATGTAAAATAAATATGAAATGACATTATATCTCTGAATCATTATTTGGAATAGGAAACATGAAGACATACATATATATGTATATATGTGTGCGCATATATATATATATATATATATATATACACACACACACACACACATACACACACACACACACACACACACACATATATATATATATATATATATATATACAATTTTTAATATCTACTTTTAAGGACATGATATACGTAAACATGCAGATCTGGTCACAGTGACATCTCTTTGAACCCTATCCCAAATCTAGTATACAATATGGTCACTCTCCATTAGGGTTCCAAATTAGTTTTAAAGATTTTTGTTTTCCTAGACCAGGATTTGTTATTCATATTGGACACTGTCTTCATTCAAAGTAAGAATGATACATGTGTGCTTTTGAAAATGAAATATACATGTGTAAATGTATATATATATATATATATATATAAAACCTTTAATAATTTAAACAATATTTATATCCCAAAGGCCTCATTAAAAACCAATAAATATACTAAGATAAAAAGGTCAGCACAAGGCTTGTGAACTATTGTCTAAATTAAACAACAACCATTTTCATACCTTCAACTCAATTGAATTAATATAATCACTGAAGGGCTTTTAAATTTTATTAAAACTCTATGGGGCTGGGTGGTGGTGGCGCTCACCTATAGTCCCAGATCTCTGGGAGGCAGAGACAAGCAGATTTCTGAGTTCGAGGCCAACCTGGTCTACAGAGTCAGTTCCAGAACAGTCATGACTATACAGAGAAACCCTGTCTCAAGAAAATGAAATCCAAAAAAAATCAAACTAAAAAAAAAAAAACTATGAAATGAGAGGACATGGGTGGCCAGTATTTGTATAATTTATAGGGTGAATAACTAGTTAGGTAATGTGAATTTGTCTAAAGTAATAGAGTTGGACAGACTATTTGCTAATCATGAGCAAATTATTCTCAATAGACACAGAAGGTGTTTCAGGGCTGGAAAGAAGGCTCAACATTTAAGAGCACTGGATGCTCTTCCAGAGGTTCTGAGTTCAATTCCCAGAAAGCACAAAGTGTATCAGTACCATCTGTCATGGGATGCTATGTTCTCTCCTGCTGTGTCTGAAGACAGGGATACATACATGAAATAAATAAATAAATCTTAAAAAAAAGAAAGGCTTTGTCAATTTTTGTTGGGGAAAAACAATAATTTTATTTTATCCTTTGATAAACTATGATACTTTTAAAATATGGTATCATTAAAACTTAGAAAGAGGGAATAAAAAATGTTTATTCCCAACCCCTGAATTAATGTTTTGTCAATACATTGTGAATTTATTTATTAAACATATTGTATCTTTTGGTATTAACATTTAATGGTCTTAATACATAAGGGTTTATATATAGACTACTTTTTCTTCTACTCTGATCCTATCTAGGTGGAGTTCAAGAGCACCCCTTTGACTTATAAAAATATGTCTGAAAGCCTTTTTCTAGAAAGAACACATGCCAGGAGTACTAAGTATCATCTGCCATCTTATTTTTTATTCCATTTCAATCATTGGACAGAAACAATAATTAAAGCCACCTTGTTTTGGTAAATATTATTTTTTATTTATTTCTTTACCATACTTGAATCATAAAAGTACCAAGGAAAAGACACCAAAGACTTGGTGTTTATAATAATATTTAAAGCACTAGAGTTGGACAGACTATTTTGTATAGTTCCTGTTAATAACTGTGAGATATCACTTGTACCCATTGGGGGAGCTAGAGAAAGGACCCAAGGAGCTGAAGGGGTTTGCAGTGTCACAGAAGGAACAGAAATGATTCACCCAGTACTCCCAGAGCTCCCAGGAACAAAATCATCAACCAAAGAGTACACATGGAATTACTCATGTCTCCAGACACAGGCAGCAGAGGATGTTCTTGTTTGACACCAAAGGGAGGAGAGGCCCTTGGCCCTGGAAAGACTTGTTGCCATAGTGTAGAGGAATATCAGGTCAGGGGAGCGGGTGGGGGGTGGTGGGGGGTGGGGGTGGGGGGTGGGAGGGGTTGATTGGGGAAGGGGAAATGGTTTAATAGATTTTCGGGTGGCAGGGGGATCCAGGACAGGGGATAAAATTTGAAATGTAACTATAGTATATAATTAATACAAAAAAGAAAAAATGAATAGAAAAAAATGGATACATTGGTCAAAAAAACTGTATTATAAAACTTTAGTGGCACTAAACAACCAAGAGTTCTGCAACATATGAGAAGGCAAAACCACAAATGACTGGAGAAAGAAGGAGGAGAAGGAGGACATAGAGGAAGGAGGGGGAGGAGAAGGAGGAGGAGGAGGAGGAGGAGGAGGAGGAGGAGGAGGAGGAGGAGGAGAAGAAGAAGAAGAAGAAGAAGAAGAAGAAGAAGAAGAAGAAGAAGAGAAGAGAAGAGAAGAGAAGAGAAGAGAAGAGAAGAGAAGAGAAGAGAAGAGAAGAGAAGAGAAGAGAAGAGAGGAGAGAGAGAGGGAGAAGGAGAAAGAGGGAGAGGGCGAGTGCAAACAAGATCAATCAGCATAAATGTCTAGAAAACATTTCCAATGAAATCATAAATGAAAACTTTCCTAAACTAAAGAAGGTGCCAGTTAATGTTAAAGAAGCATCCAAAATACCAAATACATTGGGGAAAAGCCCCTTTGCCACATAATAATCAAAACACTCAACATCTAAAGTAAAGCAATATGAAAAACTACAACAGAAATAATTAACAAAGATAGAGAAAACAAAAGAAGTAACATATGAAAGCAGAGCTTTTCGATTTACACCTGTCTTTTTAATGAATGCTATAAAAGACAAAAGGGTCTGACAAGAGCTGCAGAGTCACAGAACCCACACATGTTCCAACAAGAAAGCCACTGGTCTAAAGGTTTTGGGCAGATTCAGAATCAGCCATGATAGTGAAGTTACTCAGAGGTCACCGGCTGATTTGACAAGTGAGGAGCAGCACAAGGGACCTCACAGGTGGTCACATCTGGCTGATGTTTCCCATCCAGCCACAGAGGGGGGTAAACTTCTGGACCTCCTATGGTTACTCTCTCCCACAGTAAGCACACCAGCGGGGCTTGCCCGACCAAGGGTGGCCAGGTTAGCCCTGTCCATCCCACAGAACTTGACCCCAGCCAGCTCCAACTTGATCATTTATGTTCCTTGGGAAAGAGCCATCCCAGACCTCTGTAAACTCTCCCGGGTCTTTGTGGTTTCCCAGCCCGGCCTGTCTCCTTAAGGAACCGGGTTCAGTTTCTTGGCCTGTGATTCCCTACCTGTCTCCGCAGCTCACACGCAGAAGCGAGGCCCGGGCGCACGTCCCAGCGATCCATGGCGGCCAGGCTCGGCTTCCGTCCCCACAGGAGGGTCGTGCCAGGAGGCCACTGTCCCCGCCCGGAGCACAGAGAGGGTTTGCACTCTGCCCCGCTGCAAACTTTCCAGAGCGGGAAGCCCGCGCCTTGCCCGGCCGCGCCAAACTCATGGACCGCGTCTGCAGAGACGACAGGAGGATGGCGGGGAGTGACTCCAGAGCTCACAGACACCGCAGCCTGGAGTCCTATCTTCATCTGATTGCGCAGGCTAATGGGTTGCCATCTGCCATTCTGGGCCCACCACTCCGCGCCTGGGAATTGCAACAATCCCAGCAGTCGCTGAAAGCACGCGCTCGCTCACCCCCCTCCCGCCTCTGCCGCTGAACCACAAGCCCATTCAAACTCCCGACCCACTTTCATTCATAAAAAAGAAAGAAAGGGAATGGCACCATTTCAGTAGGCTGGAAGAGGGGCGGGGCCGAGGTGACGTCAGGGGCGGGGCCAGCGGTCACCAGGTGCTGGATAGGGATGGCAACGTGGAGCCCGCACTGGGACTGAGATTGACAGGCGCGGGGTCAGGGCAGGGCTGGTGTGATGTCAGGGACGGTGCCAGTAGTGCACGGTGATTGGCAGGGATGTCAACATAGCACCCAACCTGGCAGAGAAGTAAGGTCGGTGGGCGGGGTTGAGTCTTGGGGTGACGTCAGGGGCGGGACCCGGGGGTCGCTGGGTGATGGACAGGAACACCAACATGGTGCCCTCCCAATGCTAAGAAGTATGGAAGGCAGCTTGGGGCCATGGTGACGTCAGGGGCGGGGCCAGCAGTCAGACAATTCTACCTAGGCTTCCCCAGTATTTCCTGAGTCCTGAGGCAAGGGATTTTATGGATACATCCCATTTGTGAATTCTGTTCCAAAATCATTCACATTCTCAAAATTGACTGCCTAAGGGTATTTATATTTGTTCCTATTACAGAAGGAAAACTCTGTGATGGTGGCTGATCCAGACCCTGAATTTGAATATAGCAGAATGTAATTATGAGTGATTTTATTACTGTATGACCGTATCTGAACAAAAATATATGCAATTATACACCATGTCTACAATTTATCTTTCAGTATAAATATGGAAATAAATACACATTCAGTAAGAATTAATAAGAGGCCATGTTCATTTTATGGGAATAGGGAGTGGTACAAAGGGTGTTTTGGAGGCAAGAAATATAAAGAAAAAGTAATTAAATGACAATGTCAAAAATAAGCAACCAAATAATACTTAAAAATGAAGCAACAAACAGTACTTTGAGAAAAAAATGTCACTGACATTCATTATCTAATGAAAAGAAATAATAATAATCTGTATGTTTATATGTGCATGTTAGTATGTGCAATATTAAACTGAAACTATCTTTAGTATTCATATTTTGCTAATATTTATGATGAGACCCTTCATCTAGAGTGATTTATGTGTCCATCTGACCTTATGGTGGTAAAGGTCTTGTGTGGGGCATTTCCATTAGTGATTTTACACAGTTAATGAAATATTTTCATAATGAAATTGTACCTTTTTACATAAATTTACAGAGCACAATTTGAACCCTTTGAACTTTTGTTAAAATATTCCCTTCTTTTTAGGTTATGTGATATTCTTAAAATCTTTCTAGTATATATTAAAGCTACTCCAAAGTCCAGTGCTTCTACACTGTCTTATGGAATATTGTCACTGTGCCTCACACTCTGATGAAATTCCCTCTTGTTTCTCTTTTCAAATCTGTGCCTTTTATTGCATCAGGAGTCTATGATATTCTAAAACCAAACAGTGGCAATTGGTATTTAGTTAATATTTTCTTTTCTATTGCTATAAAAGCACCATGAACAAAGCAAACACGTGAGAAAAGTGTTTATTTACTTAAGTATGTTGGTCAAAGTATATTGAATGAACCCAAGGCATGAAATTGGATGTAAGCATTCCATGAAAGCACACAGGATGATCTTGATTATTGTCTTCATGTCCATGTTGTCTGCAATCCTCTGTTATAAATCCAAGAACAGCTCACTTAGAGGTGGTACTGTCCACAGTCAGTAGGATTATCTCATATTAACCATTAATTAACTATATAGCTTATACACAAACCACAGGTCAGAATGATGGTAGCCATTCTTCAATTGAGACTCTCAGTTCTCAATATCTTAATGTTAGTATTCTGTCTAAGCTCCACCCCATAATTTCCTGGCAACAGCCAGGTAAGCCCTGACCATAGATCTGGCCCACTCTAAAAGGGGCTGTTTGCTCCTTCTCTCTCTCTCTCTCTCTCTCTCTCTCTCTCTCTCTCTCTCTTTCTCTCATAGTTCTAGCCTCTTGGCACTGTCACCTCTAAGCCCCTCTTGGGCTCTCCTCCCCGCCCCCCTCTCTCCACATGGTCATGACTGGCCTCCACTCTTCCCATTTTTTTCTTCTTCTTCTTCCTCTTCCTCTTCTTCTTCTTCTTCTTCTTCTTCTTCTTCTCTCTCTCTCTCTCTCTCTCTCTCTCTCTCTCTCTCTCTCCACTATACCATTAACTCCCATCCTCTGCCCTGAATAAACTCCATTCTATACAATGTCTTTGTGTGTGTGGTCCCTCAGGTGGAAGAGGTGCCAGTGCATGGGCCTTCCTAGGCACTCCCTTCCCCTACACCACCATGAAACACTCTCTAAACCCCTTCTAACAAACTTTGCTAATTGGTATCACAATGGAGAGTGCTGTCCTGATTATAAGTTCAAATTAGTGTATTAATTAATATTTTATATGACTAAATGCTACTTTTGTTAACAAAAATATGTTGAGTATCATAATTTTTATACTATGAAATTTTCAGTGAAGGAATTTATCTTTGTACTTCTGTACAAAATTTGAATCTGATCTAACTAAAATAATGTAACACTTTGGGACAAAAATACACCCTAAAAAACCTGCACTAGAAGCGAAGATGGAGAAGACCTCCACAACCACCATGACCTTCCCCCTGGTGCTATGGTAGACAGGGAGGAAGGTGATTCAGACACTGCAGAATACCAGCATGCTGAAAGTTAAGAATTTGGCTTCATTGAATCTGTCAGGAAGGTTCCTAGCAAGGAAAGCCACAATGAAGCTCACCAGAGCCAAGGAACCCAAATATCCCAGGGCAACATGGAAGGCAATGACAGACCCTTTGTTGCAAATAATTACAGTCTTCCCATGTTCAGATTGTATATCTCTGTCAATAAAGGGAGGAGATGTTGTCAACCATATGCCACAGAGAACAACTTGGATCAAGGTACAAATAGGAATGACCAAGTTAGGTGCCCCTGATGAGAGCATTCCTCTCATTCTACCCCCTGGAGTAGTGATCTTGAAAGCCATGACCACAGTTATTGTTTTGGCCAACACTGTAGAAACAGCCACTGTGAAAAATATTCCAAATGTGATCTGCTGCAGGATGCAGGTGGCCTGGTTGGGATGTCCAATGAAGAGCAATGAGCAGAGAAAACAGAACACTAGAGAGATGAGCAGGATGAAGCTGAGTATGAGATTATTGCCCTTCACAATAGGAGAGTCCTTGTACTTCACAAAAGTGACAAGTGCTAGAATTGTGATGACCGAGAAGGACAGTGTCATGAAGACTAGAGCTATTCCCAGTGGATCTTCATAAGCCAGAAATGACACAGCTCTTTGGAGGCAGTGGGTTTGCTCTAAGTTGGCATACTCATCATCTGGACACCTCATACACTGTTCCATATCTGCTGGTGAAAACATTAAACCATTATAGGATATCATAGTTATGTAGCTAATAATTGTATTATATTAAACTATGTTTTGTGATAGAACAAAACACCATCCTAAGGAATGAAACAGATAAAATAATTTATTAAACAGAAAAGAAAGAAACATAGGATGAAAAATTATATTCACAATCTCAGATGACATAATTCCCCAAACCAAAATTTCACTACTCACAGACATGTGTGATGTTCAGTCCTGTTGCATTCTTGAAATCTTTACACTTGTCCTAATTTTTTGACAGGAAATACTTAATTCTTTAGGCCATCTAAATTCTTAAAATATATTTCATTAAAAAGCATTTACCCTGTGCATGTGGCTGTCACCAAGGACTAAGATGGTGATGGAGGCAAAGATTGTGGACTGGTCATGTAGTCAACATTCTTTGTACAAAGTATCAAAGAATAAGCATATGCATAGATTATGCCTTATTTTTTGTTTCAAATTGTTACACATGTTTGTTTTCCTAAACATTTTCTACATAATATAAAATCAGTCACAATCACATTGAGAGAGATATGTTGTTTGTAGAGGATATTGCAGGTTATTTGCAGGGTCCAAAAGAAGTTGTTAATATTTAACTGATTAAGTTCTGAAACACATAGATTTTAGGTCTTTGGTTTCATTTAGGTCATATCATAGTTCTAGTTTAGAAAGAGAATGTATTCAAATTCACCATTTTTTTCTGCATCCAGGCACGTACCTGTTTCATTTGAAACCTCATTTTCTGGGCACTGAACACAATCAAAGCAGCAGTCTGCTGTTTTTTCCTGATGAATTTTCCTGAATCCAGCAGTACATGGCACACTACACATAGAGGAGGGAACCTGAGGCAATACATAAATATTACATAATATATGTGTCAACATGTGTGCATAGTTCATGTATACATCATATCTGTAATGACCCATAAATTGATATATGTGACATTTACAGGTATAGTTATAAATATTCCTCTGATATCCAGCATTAGGAAACAATTTCAGGCACATTATCATTTTGAATAACATTGCGGTAAAATGAATGCCACACAATATTTACTACATCATATAATATTATGTATGTAACATTCATACATATGTATGTATGTAGCATTTCAAAACTTTTCTTTCCTAAACTAATCTAAAATGAATGAGTATGTGGGATCAGTTTATCTTTCATCATTTATCAATTAAAAAATAGAATATTGATTTGTATAGAGATGGAATGTTGGGTTAATAAAGTGGTGTTCGATGAATATGGAAAAGTATGTTATAAAGACATTCATAAAATTAATGAATTTTTCCCAAGTTGAACAGAAAATCTTAGAGCCCCTATTCCTTAACCCTTTCTCCTGCTTTTGTGAGGAATTTACCTCACACTCTCCCATACCACTGCCTAAACACCCTAGCTTTCTTCTCTGGTGTGGCATCAATGCTCCACAGGATAGAGGCCCTCCATTTCGACTGATTCCAGATTTGGAAGTACTCCACAGAGGAGTGGAAACTGGGAAAGGCTATAACATTTGGAATGTAATCATTTAAAATAACCAATAAGCATATATAAATTGTCTTATCCTGTGACCCAACTCCAAGAGCTGATCCTGTGTCACAGCTCTCAATACCCAAATACCTCTGGGAGAGAGATGGCCTCCTAGGAGTGATGACATCCTGTGAACTCAGATAAGTCCACCACTGCTACTCTAAGGGGCCTGCTTAGAGCCCTGGGAACACAAGATTGAGGAAAATTCTAGCGTAGTATACTTCTTGGTTTCATTCTGCACCTTGCAGCTAACCCTGTGGTGCAGCTCTCCATATACAAATTCCTCCAAGAGAGAACTTTTCTCCCAGGGATCCTGACATACAGGCTTTCAGGAGGGACAAAACAGTCAGAGACTGGCAGATCAGCTAATTCAAGAGATAAGCAGATTGCAAGAGGAAATGACAAGAACATAAGCAACAGAAACCAAGGCTACTTGGCATTATCAGTACCAAATTCTTCCACAAGACCAAGGCCTGGATACTCCAAAATAACAGAAAGGCAAGATTGTTATTTAATATCACATCTCATAATGATGATAGGAGACATAAAAAGGACATTAATAATACACTTAAAAAATACTGAACATAGCAAAAGAGGTAGAAGCCATTGAAGAGGAAATGCAAAGACCCCTTAACAAATTATAGTAAAGCACAATAAAAAATGATGGAATTGAAAAAAAATCAAGGATGTTAAAATGGATATAGAGAAACCACAAAGGGAAACATCTCTGGTGATAGAAAACCTAGGAAAGAGATCAGGAGTCATAGATGAAAGCATCACCAACAGAATACAAGAGATAGTAGAGAGAATCTCAGAAGATTCCATAGAAAATATGGTGCAAATGATATTATAGAAAACCCTGAAACAACAGTCAAGGAAAATGCAAAATGCAAAAGGTTCCTAAGCTAAAATATCCAGGAGATCCAGGACACAATGAGAAGACCATACATAAGGATAATAGGTATAGAAGAAAGGGAAAATTCTATCTTAAAGAGCCAATAAATATCTTTAATAAAATTATAGAAAACTTCTCTAACATAAAGTGATGTCCATGAATATGCAAGAAGCATTTCAGAACACCAAATAGACTGGATGAGAAAAAAAATTCCTCCTGCCGCATAATATTCAAAACACCAAATGCACCAGATATAGAAAGACTATTAAAAGCAGAAAGGGAAAATGTCAAGTAACATTGAAAGGCAGACCTATGAGAATTACACCAGACTTCTCACCAGAGACTATGAGAGATGGAAGATTTGGGACAGATTCCATACAGGCCCTATGGGAACACAAATGCCAACCCTGGCTGCTAAACGCAGCAAAACTCTAAATCACCATAGATGGAGAAACCAAGATATTCCATGGAAAAAAAAAGCAAATTTACACAATATTTGTCCACAAATCCAGTCTAGAATTTATAAAAATGTAGAGCTCTATCACAAGGAGGGAAATGATATGATAGAAAAGCAAGAAAACAATATTCTTACAACAAACACAAATGGAGTGTTATTCAGCTAATAAAAACAATGAATTTGTGGAATTATTAGGCAACTGGATGAAATTAGAAAATAGCAACCTGAGTGAAGTAACCAAATCACAAAAGAACACACATGGTATGTACTCACTAATAAGTGGACATTAGCCCCAAATTTTGGAATACACAAGACAAAATTCACAGTCCACATGAAGCTCAAAATTAAGGAACATCCAAGTGTGGATACTTCATTTTTTTTCTTTGAAGGGAAAACAAAATTCTCACAGCAGGAAATATGGATACAATGTGTGGGCAGAGACTGAAGACAATACCACCCCCAGACTGTCTCAGCTGGGGATCCATCCCATATGCAGTCTCCAAACCAGGAAGCTATTGTGAATGCAGGGATGTGCTTGCTGACAGGAGCCTAATATGTTTATGAAAAGGCTCTTCCAGAGCATGACAAATACAGAGGCTGATGCTCCCAGTCAACCATTGGACTGAGCTGAGAGTCTCTGATGGAGTACATGGAGAAAAGACTGAAGGAGTTGTGTGTGTTTGCAGCTTCATAGGTGGAACAAGAGTGTCAACAGGCCAAACTCCCAGGGAATGTACCATCAACCAATAGTACACATGCAGGAACACATGGATCCAGGTGCCTAGGTAGTAGAGGGTGGTCTTTTGGGAATTCGGTGGGAGGAGAAGCTCTTAAGCCTGATGATGTTCAATGCCACAGTGTAGGGGAATGCCAGGGCTGGAAGGCAAGAGTGGGTTGAAGGTTGGGGGCCACCCTCATAGAGGCAGTGGGAGGGTGATGGCATATAGGGTTTCTGGAGGGAGACCATGAAAGGGGATAACCTTTGAAATGTAAATAAAGAAAATATCCAATAAAAATTATATATGTAGATATATAGCTTATCTGTATGTATATTTTATGTGTATAATTATTTATATTTGTATGACATTAGTATACATAATTATATATATATATATATATATGTGTGTGTGTGTGTGTGTGTGTGTATACACACACACACACACAGTATACACACACACACACACACACACATACACACCCACATATATATAAACACCCTGAATGTACAGAAAGATTTCTGTTAGTAAATACAAGCTATAGTTAATTAGGCTATAAATATATTCACACAGAAAATTATGGGCTTTAAATATAGTTACAATGTTTTAATTATATATAATTAATTAATTATATATTAATATATTATATATTAATAATTATAAACATTATATATATATATATATATATATATATATATATATATTCAATTAATATATTCCTTCAGTGTGCGGGGGTACAATTCAACATGGAAACCAGAGGTTTTTGATACCCAATGTCAGATTTACAGGAAGTTGGAAATTAACAAATTTTGCTGCTTGTAACTGAGAATGGTCTTTTCCAAGAGCAGCAATTGATCTATCCAGAGAGCTATTACTTCAGTGCCTCATATTTCTACATGTAGATATACTGAAAACAATAAAAAATTACCCACCGCAGTTCCTCCTGTGGCCCATTCCACGTCTTCAGATATATGAAGTTGTTGCATCTGTGGGAAGCAAGGAAAATAGCTTCCTATTTTCACTTTTAACCCAAAGCCTTGTGGAAAATTCCAAATGATGAAAATGTCATAATCAATAAACTGATTTTCCCTATGACTCATGTTCACAAGTTCTCCAACAGGGTTAGTAAATACCCTGGTCTTCAGGAAGGAAGACACCTAAATGAGATGAACCATTAGAGGTTTACATATGCGTATCAATATAGGAAATGTCATGATAATTTTCCAAAAAAATTCTTTGTGACTTTCGAAAAGAGAGTTGTATTAAAATAATTCCATGCAGTAAAATACAGTATACCTCACAGATACTAATATACTCATATATTTCATATTAATGATAGATGACAAATCATGCTAATAAAAATGATTACCACATAACAAGTAACATGGTATGTGAGTGTGTGTGTCTGCACACATAATTGTCAAAAATATTGTTTGAGAAATGAAGCCATGAATGTGCAAATGAAAGGGAAGTCTTAATGTCTGAAAGTTTTGAAAGTAAAGAATACCTTTGTGTCTTTCATATAAAAACAATATACATATATACAATATACAAACTGAATAAAATGTACAATCTTAATCATTTATGGATTTTTAAATAATGCAACTATTAGTTACATCACATTTACCGATCTTTGGGAAATTTTTCTATAAAATTATTCTAATGTAATCATCACTTAAGAATTATGGTAAACTTTTGTCTCTTATTTTAAATTTTGAACTCATTTGCAGAAATGTTGAAACATGTTTTCATGAAATTCACTTATGTAAAAATGTATTGTCTCCTATTAAATGTTATCTTTGTGCATGCTATTCATCCATGTAAAAGATTAATTGGGGAGTTTTCAGTGTAGAAAATCTTCCACTGAGAGAATAATTTCTACCAATGTCCGGCTGATTCTCTTGGTCCATTTAAAAGATCACATAGGTATATGTAAACATAATGAAATGTAAGAAACTTCACCTGCTGACAGTTAGTAAATACTCTTTGGGTTTTCCTATTTCTGGTGACTCTACTTCTTGAACAATTAGTTCATGGTATGTGTGGGCAACAGCATACACAGCATTATACAAATCAGTTCCCAATTGATTTGTGTTCATTTCTGATTATTGATCGATTATGGATGACCAATCGTCCTCCTGGTTAAAGATGATGGCAGAATGACTCATTGCCAGCCTCTCTCCTTGAATGTCCCCAGGATAACTTCTCAGCTGACCTGCTGCTGGCCCCTGACCTCACTCGCTGGGCCTCTGTATGACTGCTCAGATAGATGCAGGGGTAATGGGGTTCACCCATGGCAACTGCCTCATTCAGGATGGACAGAGGTATGCTGAGGCAGCAGTGGAGTCCAATACTGATATCACATGGGCAGAACCATACCCAGCAGAAATGTCAGACCTGAAAGCATAACTGGCAGCTCTAAAAAAGTCATTAGAGATAAGAAAGTACATTACTGTCATTAAAGCCACTTTCTATGGTGTATGGCTACTTCCTGTTATGATACAGTTCCTGACAAGACCAGGCCACTTCCTGTGACACTGACAGTCACTTCTGGCCACGGAATGGGCACTTCCTCTTAAAGCAAGTCACTTCCTGTGATGTACAATCACTTTCGGTTAGGGCCAGTCACTTCCTGTGACATCATGGCCACTTGGGGTGCATCATGGCCACTTTCTGTTCATCAAATTGTCATTTCTGGATCTGATGTGTCTTCTTCCTGTGGGTTCATAGACTTAGGCATGGGTAAGGTTTTCTTTTCCCCAGGGCCAAGACACAGATGGCTGGTGTGCCATGGTTACCTCTCATGTCCTTGGGGCCATTTATAAGGAGATGAGCCTTCTGATGGGAAAGGACTAAACTCCATCACAGAGAGAATCAAGACAGCCCCGTGTGTAGCCCCTAGAAATTGGGTTCCTCATATGCTTAATTGCACCAGATCCAGGATACCTCACACTCTCTTATGAGACAAAAGACGTGATCTGGACCAAAAACCTGTTGATGTCTCAGAGTTGTAAGAGAATAGAAAGGACAGCTAACTAATTGTATGAGAGAAAATTGGTCTACACAGATATAAAGGAAGAAAACAGAGACTTCAATGAAACCAGAGAATTCAATAGAAACCAGAGAATTCAATTGAAATGAATATGCAACATGCACAATGTCATGGAACACAAAGAAAATGAAAGTGGAGCTAAGAAGAAAATTCACAGCATAAAATGTGTACATGAAGAAAAATTGGAGAGCTTTCATGCTAGTAATTTAACAGCATGCTTTAAAGGCTACAAGAGATAGAAGTGAGTGAGCAAAGAAAACAAGGAGGAGAAATCAAGAAATTCGCAAGTTGGGGGCTGAAATCAATAAAATAGAAAGAGGGCAATACAAAGAATGAATGAAACATGGAGTTGGTCTTTTGAGACTTTTATTAGACAAGATAAACAAACCTTTATTAAAAGATAAAGAATATATAAATTAATGAATTCTAAAATGATATTGGGGATTAAACATCAGGCAATGAAGAAATCTAGAGAGTGGTAAAGACATAGTTTTAAAAAGGATGCACTCCACCAACTTGGAAATTCTAAAAGAAATGGATAATTTCCTTGATTCCACATGCCAAAATTAAACTAGAGAAAACCAACTTAGACAGACATAAGCGTGAAGGAAAACAGAATTCATTAAAAATATGCCACCAATATAAGCCCACTTCCATGAATTTTAGGATAGAATCCTACCAGAATTTCAGAGAATTTAACAAGAAATCAGAGTATTAAACAGTATAGAAACAACAGAAATATTAGACAATTTATCTTCGGAATCCCCAATTACTCATATATCCAGTTAGAAAATACTGAGCGATAAAAGAGTATTACAGACCAATTATCCTTAAAACCACACATGTAAAAATACTTAATAGACAAAACAAATAAAATAAAATATAAAACACATCAATAGATCATCCCCCATAATCAATAAGGAAGGCTTCATTCTAGAAACACAGCGATGGTTCAACATACTTGTATTAAAATGTAAGAAAAACCAATAATTGATCACCTCATGAGATAATATAAAATTCTCTGACAATATTCAACACCACATTATGATAAAATTCTTGGAGTGACTAAGGATACAAGGGACATGCCTAATCATAAAAATGTCACTTTACAGCAAGCCTATAGCCATCATTAAATTAACTGGAGAGAAATTCAAATTAATTCCAGTAATTCCCAAACTAGACAAGGTGGTCCATTCTCTCTATAACTATCTATTCAATATATTATGTAAAAGTTTAGTTAGAGCAATAAAACTGAAGGAAAGGAAGGTAATATAAATTAGAAATTGGGAAGTAAAACAATCTTATTTTGCAGATGATTTGATAGTTTGCATAAGGGAGCCAAAACATCATAAAGGCAATTCCAAGAACTGATGAACACTGTCAGCAAAGTTGTTGGACACATGATTAACGAAAAAAATATAAAATAAAAATTAGTGTTTTTATATCATAAAATTTGAATTGATTTTTGATATTTGTCACATTTTTTCTACAAAATAAAAAATATTAATCAACTCAATAAAGGTATATTGGCTAAAAACTTACCAAAATTGTATTAGTCACAGATTACTTTTGGTGTTCTTGAATTTTCTCAAAGACTACAGTGATAAGCAAAGGCTTTAATAGATTAATTACATGCTAAAGAGTTTACTCTTGTATAAATATACTAGAAAGTACAAAACATTGACAATTGACTGTGTTTATGAAGTTTCTCTGCATTATGGCTTTTTCTTATGGTTTCTAAGACAACTGCTGCATACCATGTCTTTCTTTTACCAAATTGCATATTCATAACATTGTGTCCAGGATGTGTTCTTTTTTCATTCATAGATAACTGTTGTGAAAATGTTGTATCACATTGATTATATACATAAGATTTCTCATCAATATGTGTGTTGTTATATATTTAAAGATGATTGTAATATACAAATGTTGGGAACAATCAAAAGAAACTTGCTCTACAGACTGCATTTTTGTTGCCATTTAATCATGAGTTGAAACTAAGTTCAAGTCCAAGGTCAGAGGGAACCTGCATCTTAACAATATCTAGAAAGATTTCCTGATTTGTTTTAATTCTAGAAATCTAATGACTGTACCTACCCACAATTTCTGTTATTCATGTTTTATTCCTCAAAATTAAATGCCTGTTCCTAGCTACAAAAACCAGTTGGTGTGATAGTCTAAACCATAAAACCTGCATTCTGTATCATTTCACAGAGAGTAACAACAAAAGAAAGTCCTCATTGGTGGGAAATATAGCTGTAACTTAGCATTGATGTTTGGGGTTTACAGGTTTGAAATCTATATCAGTTTCTGGCTCAGGGTGGGGACAGGATAGGGTCATTCAGATAAGTTTATAAATATATTCTCTAGGCCTGAATTAATCAGTAATGATTTGACTACAAAAGATTCTTATCATTTGGATTTACCTGGTGTTTGAATTGTGTTGGAACTCAGTGAAATCTCATAACATAAAGGCTTTACCACATTGCTAACATTCATATAATTTCTCACCAGTATGAATAGTTTCACAATGATGAAGACTATAGAGATGTGCAAAGGCTTCATTATACTAAACACATTCAAGAGATTTCTCTATAACACAAATTCTTTCATAAAAATGAAGACTACAGAATTGTGCAGTCTTGACCACATTAAGTGTACTCAACAGTGTTTCTGTCTTATCATTCCCATTGCTATGAAAAGTCATCATAAACAAAGCAACTGCTACAAAATCACACATTTAGTTGAGGCTGGCTTAGAGATTCAGAGGTTTAGTCCATTTTCTTCTTAGCAGGAAGAATGGCAGGCATGCAAGCAGACATGATACTGGAGAAGAAGCTGAGAGTTCTGCAACTTTATGCAAAAGCAGCCAAGAAGAGACTGTTTTCCAGGGATCTAATAGGAGGGTCTCTTCAGCACTAGTATGAATTTCAAAGCCTACCCCCACAGGGATGCATCTCCTTCAACAGGGACACAACACTACATAATGCCCCTCACTTTGCAGAGCATATTTAAATTACCACATTCCACTGTCTGTCCCCTATATGATTGTTCAAACACATGAGTGAATACAGATCATAGTTAAACATGTAGAATCCATGAGCTCATACTTCAAAAGTCCCCCTCATCTATAGCAATCTCAAAAATGTTGAGTCCGAAGGTCAAAGACTCTTCTGAAATTAATCCTATCATATAATCATGTGCAAAAACAAAAAAAGCACAACATATACCCCCAAATTCACAGTATATTCTTCACCGATCCTAAAGGCAACATGAGGAAATAGTGGATCTAAATATGACCAAAGCCAGATGAGGAATCTCCAAACTCTACATTTCCATATCTATTTTCAAAATGTTCTTCAAATCTCCAACTCCATTCTGTTTGTTCAATGCAGCTTTAAGTGGTTTTATCCCATGAAATCAGTTTTCTTGAGCAGGTAATACACAATTCTAACATCCCAAGATCTTGGGGTTTCCATGATAACTTCAATATCCCAGCTTCTTGTTTCAATGTCTGGGATTCATACATGATCTTCTATGTTCTTCCAAAGAGATTGGGTCACTATTACAGGTCTGTCATCTGTATCACTCTAAGCTCTGGTTGACTCTACTCTCCTGCTCTTCCTGTTCTTGCTGCTCTTCCCATGGTACTTGCATCTCCAGTAGGCTGTATTCTCCTGCAACTAGGCTTGAACCATAGCTTCCCTTATGCTCAAGCCGTGGTGCCAAGAATCAACTGCTCTGCATGACAACTTCAAGCATTCAAAACCAAGAACTCCTCGGTGATTCTTACACATGACCAAGTCTAGCTGCACCACTAGGTTCAACCTTGATGATCTGTGGAACACACCTTCTTTTTCACTCAGAAAATACTACCCAGAAGATTGTATGTCATTGATGCTGATTTCTTCTATATCACCTCGAATTCTTGAACTACAACTAACCAGCATTGTCTCACTAGTCACTTCTATTCTTGCCTCTAAATCCACAGCCACATCGACAAACCTGCTGAATTTTGTTTCTTGATGTGTCTGAAACATGGTCACTTCCATTACATTATAAACCCCCATCTAGTTTTTGAAAATTTCACTGCCTAGGCTCGGAGGTCCTGTAACTTGCTTAATAGATTAACCACGAACTCAGAGATCTGCAGGGCTCTTTCTCCTGAAAGTTCAGATAAAAATCATGTAACACCATGCCTGGAACTAAGCTTTTAAATTTAGATCATGAATTGAAAGTTTGACACATACTTGTATCTTCGTATCTCCACAAGAAAAAAAAATAACTAGGTAATAATAATTCCACATATGACACAGTTCACATTCATACAACTGCAAATCCATATTTTTAGCTGGATGGAATTTGCCCTAATGTTACCATTGATTTAATACCATTGAATATCCTTGATCGCAGGATTTAACCTCATTCAATTTCCTGATGTCACTTTTCATTTTGGTCCTTACATTTTGTATGTTTCTGCTCTTAAATTCTATACTTGTTAAAAACTGTCAGGACAAATTATATGCTATGATTTTTATGACTTACTTTGTCAATGCAATGAATGTAAACCTCTTCACCTTAACATCAAGAAACTCTTAAGACGAGGGTAAAGGGCATCAAACTTCTTTGCAAAAGCATCAAAAGAATCATCTCCAGATTTGAAACAATCCCAAGCACGCATGTCTATCATATTCATACTATGATAGCCCCCTAACTCCCACTTAATTCATGATTATATTAGGATTCTCTACAGCACACAGAATTTGGATAATTCTCCCTTGAGGATATATTTTACTAAATTGATTACATTAATAAGGTTTCTCCCTGGTATGTGTTCTTTTACGATATTGGGGATGGCTGAGTTTTTCAAAGGTTTTACATCACTGATTACATTCATAAGGTTTCTCTCCAGTATGTGTTCTTTTATGTCTTTGGAGATTACTGTGAACTGCAAATGCCTTACTGCATTGTTTACATTCATAAGGTTTCTCTCCAGTATGTGTTCTTTTATGATATTGGAGACGACAGGGTTTTATGAAGGCTTTACCACATTGATTACATTTATACGGTTTCTCTCCAGTATGTGTTCTTTTATGATATTGGAAAGTACTGCTCTGTGCAAAACCTTTACCACACTGATTGCATTCATAAGGTTTCTCTCCAGTATGTATTCTTTTATGACTTTGGAAATTACTTTGACCTGCAAATCCTTTACCACAGTGATTACATTCATAAGGTTTTTCTCCAGTATGTGTTTTTTTATGATACTCTAAAGTACTGTGCTGTGCAAAGGCTTTACCACATTGAGTACATTCATAAGGTTTCTCTCCAGTATGTGTTCTTTTATGTCTTTGGAGATTACTTTGTCTTGTAAGGACTTTACCACATTGATCACACTCATAGAGTTTTTCTCCACTATGACTTCTTAAATGCCTGCAATGAAAATTAGCACAAAGAAATATTTACCACATTCATTTCTCTGATCAGTCATGTAATCAATATGAATTATGTTTACAGTTTGGTCTAATGGTAAAGAAGCATCAGTTCATAGTGCTTTAGCACTGTGTATGTACATGGTGTTCTTCCTCATTATGAAAAGTGTTCAAGACCCTGTGATGGTTATTACATGGCTCATATTTATAACATCCTCTTTATATATGCAATATTTTTATGATGTAGTTCAGCTATTTGTAGAAATGTTGAACAACTCTGATCGTTAAACTACTGATTTCTTTCATAATATTTACTTTTGTGTTAATTAAAATGCATTAGATTGTGAACCTGGAAAAACAGATGAATTTCCAAATTTCTAGCACCCTAGTACCATAGTAGTAAATACTTTCTACCATTTGAATTCGGGGATGTTCCTTGTAAAAGTAGAAAACCAATAAATTGCAAATGTCTATCCTATTCCTAATATCTATCAATGACTGAATACTACATATCTTTTCATTGTTTAAAACATATATGTTGCTTCTTTGAATATCTATATGCTCACATGATTTATTTACATTTTGACACATTATATATCTAATTAAAAAAGAATGACAAATGAAAGATTTATACTTTGCATTCACACTGTTTGAATTTTTGTTTCTCATTATATGTGGAATATAGATTAATATTTCTCTTCAACAACATTCTTGATTCTCATAAAATGTCCTCTTACCAACCTTAACAATATTACTACAGGAATATGAGTATCACCAATTTTACTCTGGACTATTTGCTTATTAGAATATGTAGGATATAAAATTATCACTACTCAATGTAAAATATCTAAGTACTATGAGATAATATAGATTGGCAGGTCCACAGCATAGCTTGTATGGAGCTATAAATCAAATAAAGTTATCTCTAAAGGCATTGTTTCCTTGTCTTCTTTCTTAAGGGAATGCCTTGCATACACAAATCAGATAAACTATAATGAGGTTTATGGTTT
The DNA here is from genome assembly GCA_964023405.1 of Apodemus agrarius. Lineage (NCBI taxonomy): Eukaryota > Metazoa > Chordata > Mammalia > Rodentia > Muridae > Apodemus > Apodemus agrarius. The sequence continues at coordinate 2,327,336 of OZ030029.1, forward strand.
TGAGAGAATATTATAATCATACCTATACTTAAAGGTCTGAAATGTAATAATTGTGATTTTTTAGAGCTTCCAGAAAATATTAAAATTATGACAGAGGTATATTTGTATCAGTTGCAAATGACAATTACCTTTCATGACTTCTAGAAGTTTGACATTGCTCTTCAATATGATGGTCTTCCCAGTAAGACTCTAAAACACAGTACCAGAAAATGAATGATAGAGTATTGGAAATTGAGTAAAATTCCAGGTACTGTGAATATTCATGACACTGAACCTGCTTTATTCAGCTCAATGTTCCTGGTCTTCAACTAACCTAAAGAAGATATTCAATAACAAAGAAACATCTGTCCCTTATTTTGAAAATCAAAAGAAATATTCTCAGTCTTACCTATAACAGTGAGGTTCCAGTAGGTCTCTAGCATCACATCTTTGTAGAGATACTTCTGGGAAGAATCAAGTAAATTCCACTCCTCTGAAGTGAAGTTCACATGCACATCTTGATAAGTCACTGAATCCTAAAATGCTGCACGCAAGTGTACAACTCAAAGCATGATACTGATATCACAGTAAAGTAAATATATGCTTTATTGACAATATATCCATTTAATTCCAGTGTATCCTCCAGTTACTTCCCGACACTAACTGAAGTTATAATCTAATCACTAAGTCATTTTTGAAGTAAATTGAAAGGTGTGGGGATATTCATGGGGCACACACCCTTTTAAAGGAAAAACAGAGGTGATTGGGAGGAAGGAGTTTGTGAGGGCAAGGGACCTAGAGTGTTGACAGTGATCAGGGAAATAGGGAATATATAAAATATTGGAGATACAAAACTGTAAGGAAAAAATCAAAATTTGGGCCTAAATACACTGCCATCTCCCCCAATACATATCTGGAAAGCCTCCTCATATAAGACCTTCCAAAAAACTACAAAGGAAGCCAGACAAGACAGACAAGTATTCAAACACATCATCCTATCTAGATGCTTTATGTTTCAATTAACTGCATTGTGGCACTGATCATGATAGGTTCACACTCATCCTGTGGTGAAAACACACTCAATCTAATGTGATCCCCATAGACTTTAGGCCCTCCCACACTGTCCAAAGTTTACTCTGACATTCAAGGAAATATCTTGAAAGCCACATATTGTAATATCAGAAAACATGTTATAATTTTCCAACATGCAATTGCACAGAATACTCCTTCACATTCCAATAAATAGGAATGTCACATAGGGAGAAAAGGTTGGACCAAAGCAAGAAACACAGCAGGACAAACTGCCAATCCTGTAGTTTTTTTTCTTAAACACATTGGACTTCTGTCTCTATAGGCTTAGGTGGCCCTCATCCTGTAACTTCTCATAATTCTCACAGTGTGTTTATTCCCTCTCCCTGTATGCATCTCATCTTAGCAGACTTATCAATTCCTGATTTATCTCAAAACTTTTGGTTCCAAAATGTAACTTAAGCATCACCCTCACAACTTCAATATGATGAACACTAGATCACTATCTGTGCTGCCCAATCCTTCTGATGCCCAAGTTGCTACATTAATTGTATGCTCATACCATGATACCATTTTACATTTTTTCAAGACAATGTTTCTATGTATAGTCCTGGCTGTCCTGTAACTGTCTTTCTAGAACAGGCTGTCCAAAACTCAGATATCCACCCACCTGCCTCTCCCCCAGTGTTGGAATTAATGGAATGTACCATTAATTCTTTTAAATTTTCTAATTTCTTTTAAATTTAGTGTATGCACATAGCTATAAGCATGTGAACAGCCTCGAAGGGTACAAAGAGAAAGCATTATATTCCCCAGATCTACAATTAGAAGCAGTGAGTCAATAGACAAGGGTATGAGAAAGTGAACATAAGCTTTTAGAGAGAGTTACAAAGCTATACTGGATTGTTGTGTGTCTACTTTTTGGAAAAATACAGTTGATATTCTGATATGGGAGTGAATTTTCTACTTTATGCACCTGGGCTACCAAGAAGAACTCTAATATATGGACATCTATGCTCTAAATCTCCAAATGCAAGGGAACTCACATTCATTTAAAAAAACACATCTTTACTAAAGCTTAAAGTACCTCATGCAGTAATTAAGGGTGACTTCAACACCCCACTCTCCTCAAAGAACTGATCAGGGAAACATAAATTAAATAGAGACATAATGAATCAGAAGTTTTGGACCACATGGATTTAACAGATACCTATAGAACATTTCAAATGAAAGCAAAAGGATATACCTTCTCAGCACCTGAAGGACCTTCTCCAAAATTGACTGTATAATTGGTCACAAAACACACATCAACAGATATGAGAAGATTGAAATAATCTCATGCCTCTGATCAGATCACTACAGATTAAGGCTTATCTTTAATAGCAACAAAAATAACAACAAAGCCACATTCACATAGAAGCTGAACAAATCTCTACTCAATGATACCTTGGTCAAGGAAGAAATAAGGAATAAAATAAAAGACATTTTAGAATTTAATGAAAATGAAGGCACAACATACCCAAACTTATGGGGGCACAATGAAAGCAGTGCCTAAGAAAAACACATGGCTCTGAGTGCCTCAAAAAAAAAAGAAAGAAACTGGGGAAAGCATACACTAGCAGCCTAATAGCACAACTGAAAGCTCTAGAACAGAAAGAAGCTAATACACCCAAGAGGAGTAGAAGGCAGGAAATCACCAAACTCAGGGTTGAAATAAACCAAATAGAAACGAAGAACTATATAAAGCATCAGACAACAACAACAACAACAACAACAACAACAACAAAACAAAACTGAAGCTGGTTCCTTGAGAAAATCAAAATCATAGATAAACATTTAACCAGACTAAACAGAGGGAACAGAGATAGTATCCAAACTAACAAAAATAGAAATGAAACAAGAGATAACAGCAGAAATTGAAGAAATTAAAAAATCATCAGATGGTACATTGAAATCCTTTACTCAATACATCAGGTATATCCAGATGAAATGGACATCTCTAGACAGATACAAAATACCAAAGTGAAATCGGGATCAGAGAGAACATCTAAACAATCCCACAACCCTTAAAGTAATAGAAGTATCCATTGAAATTCTCCCAATCCAAAAACAAAAAAAAAAAAAAACAAAAAACAAAAAACCAACAACCAAACAAACAAAACAAATACAAAAATAAAACAGGACCAGATGGTTTTAGTGCAGAATTCTATCAAATCTTCAAAGAAAACCTATCACCAATACTGTAAATTGATCATTCACCATGAGCAAGCAGGGTTCATCCTAGGGATGCATGGATGGCTTAATATACAGAAATCCATGAATGTAATCCACTACATAATAAAACTCAAAGAAAAAAAAAACATATCATTTTATTAGTTGTAGAAAAACCATTTTACAAAATACAGCATACAGGAATTCAAGGCCCATACCTAAAGATAGTAAAAGCAATACATAGAAAACCAGTAGTCAACATCAAACTAAATGGAGAGAAACTTGATGCAATCCCACAAAAATCAGGGACTAGACAGTGCTGTCCTGTCTCTAACAATCTATTCAATATAATACTTGAAGTTCTTGCTATAGCAATTAGACAACAATAGGAGGTCAAATGGATACAAATTGGAAAAGAAAAGTCAAACTATCACTATTTGCAGATGATATGATAGTATATTTAAAAGACCCCAAAAACTCCACCAGAGAACTCCATCAGCTGAAAAATAAATTCAGCACAGTGGCTGGATATAAAATTAACTTACACAAATCAGTAGCCTTCCTATATTCAAAGGATAAATAGGATGCAAAAGAAATTAATGAAATGACACCCTTCAAAATAGTCACAAGCAACATAAAGTAATTTGGTGTCACTCTAACCAAATAAATGAAATATCTCTTTGATAAGATCATCAAGTCTCTGAAGATAGAAATCGAAGAAAACCTCAGAAGATGAAAATGCCAGTCTCATTCTCATGGACTGGCAGGATCAATATAGTAAAAAATGGACATCCTGCCGAAAGCAATCTATAGTTTCATGCAATCCCCATCAAAATTCCAACTCAGTTCTTAATAGAGTTAGAAAGAGCAATTCTCAAATTCAACTGGAATAAAAAAACAGGATAGCTAAAACTATTCCCAACAAGAAAAGGAATTCTGTTGGAATCAGTGTCCCTGACCTCGTGCAGTGCTATGGAGCAATAGTGATAAAAACTGCTCGGTATTGGTGACAGGCAGGTAGATCAATGGAATGGAATTGAAGATCCAGAAATGTTCCCACCCATTTATAATCACTTGACCTTTGACAAAGGAATCAAAACCATCCAGTGGAAAAGAGATAGCCTTTTCAACAACTGGTGCTGGTTCATCTTGCACTTAGCGTGCAACATACGATGGTACAGAATACCCCTTTCTCTTCCTGTAGACTGCAACGTATACTCCTTGTTCAACCACATGCCATGCCTGCCAGGAGACAATTTAGGCTTTCCATAAAATTTACCACACTATTTGTTATCCCACATGCAATTTACACAGCTGTCCCTAACACTGTACAAACACCAGAGACAGCTTAACCTCTCTCCTCACTATGTCTCCTGGTGGATTGCTAAGGTAAACTCTTCCTGCCTGCCACTTGTTCCAGCTTTAAACATTAGCAAGCATTCTGTCTTGAACATACCCACCAAACAGGTCAGTAAAAGGGGCAACACTCAGCCAATATGCTCTGAATATACAGACAGCAAACAGTAATTCAGGAATAAAATTACCACTCAAATATTACAAACCCAGAGACCAGTATCTAGACATATTATCTCCACAAGCCCAGATACTTAGAAACCAGCCTAAGAATATAATGAAGATAAGTCAGAGAAATATGTCACCAATAAAGCCAAGGTGTCCTGTCACAGCAGAACCTCAAAAATTAAAACATGCAAGAGGTCTGATACAAAAGAGGTTGTTTTGTGGAAAAGACAGGAGTGAGATCCTGGGGAAGAGATAGAGGTACACAAGAGGACCTGCAGATTGCAACACACATAGGGAGCAGAGAAAGTGGGATTAGAGTAGAGAAAGTCTATAGAGGGGGCATGTGTAGAGAAATGAAACAGAAAAAAAAATAGAGAAAGCAGCTGAAGCTAGTGTTCCATGTTGTTGTAAAGCACACCTGACAACAGCAGCAGTTGATTGAAGCAGGTAATGATTTAAGCAGGTGCTAAGTCCCTGAGAGCAGGCCATTGAAATTGTCTGCACGTGGACAACTACAGAGGAAATGTTCACACAGCAAACAAGAAAGGAATATAATTAGAATAAATGAACTTATTGGTCAAAAAATAGTTGGTGTCTAAAAGTTTCCTGGCACTAAATAACCAGGAACACTGCAACATATCAAAAGCAAAGACTACAATTAACTGTACTAGAAGAAGAATATCAGCTCAAAGTTTAAGAAAATAGTTTTAGTGAAATTCTAAATGAATAATTTCTTTCTTTCTTTTTTTTTTTTCGAGACAGGGTTTCTCTATAGCTCCGGCTGTCCTGGAACACACTCTGTAGACCAGCATGGCCTCGAACTCAGAAATCCATCTGCCTCTGCGTCCCAAGTGCTGGGATTAAAGGCGTGCACCACCACCACCCGGCAAATGAATAATTTCTAAAGACAAACATTCCTATTAAGATACAAAAATCATCAAAAATGCCATTTAGATTAGAACAAAAATAGTCCTCTTGCCACACAATATTCAAAACACTATACATGTAAAGAAATATGACAACTGCAAGAAAAACAAATGTTAAAATAGACTTATTAGATTCATACCTTCCCTCTCAATCTGCAGTGTGAAACACAAAATATTTTGGACATGTGCTGCAGAATCAAAAAAAAAAAGCAGCCATGATATTTCTACAAGCAAACCAATTTTCCAAATTATTTTGGAAGAATCAGCCATGAGAGTAAAGTTATTCACCTTATTTATCAAGTAAGCAGCAACATAGTCACATGTAGCTGATGTTTCCCATGCAACCCCTGACAGGACCCTCCACCCCAGCACCGACTGCTCAGCCACCTGTTCCTCCCCATTGTGGGCAGATATCCTGTGCTTACCATGTCGATTTCAGAGCTTCCCTGAGGTCCCCTCACAGCACAGCACGGAACAGCAGAGCTCAGAGCAGGAAACAATGAACTCTCCTTCAGAGTCACAGGGAACTTGACGAAAGGTATCCAGAAGATCCCACTTCTTTCTTTGAAGGGCAGGTCTGCCTAGAGGTCTGGATTGGCCAGTAATCCTTACAATTCCTCAAGGTTAAAGTGTGCTTCTTGTCCAGGGCCAAGATTTTTTTCCAGATCTCACGAGTGGTTTTCACTCCCTTAGCATTTGTGCCTGTCTTGCTAGAGGACTCTCACACCACACAGGCCTAGGAGAGAACCCGTTATTCCAGCTCAGGCTATTCACCTGCCTGCATCTCCCCTTGTAAGCAATGAACCTGCTCTTACCACGACCTGAATTCAGGTCTTGCCTGAGCTTTCCTCACAGCTCTTGCCTTCCTCTTCCTGTAATCAAGGTAAATAGGTTGCACAGCCCATTCCTCAGGTGCAGTGGAGGAATCAATCTGACCCACACGGGAAAGGGTGCCCAGGCTATTAACTTTAAAGAGTGACTTTAGGAAACAAGAGTTTTGTTTTCAAGCTTCTGGCTGGGCTCATGGAAATTGCAGCTCTGTTTCAGAAGAAAATAAGTCCTTGATTTTGCAGTTTCCCTTGGCAGACAGCCATTGCTGGAAGAAGAGGACAACTGTCTCTGAGACATTATAATAAATCTTTGTACATACACAGAAAAATTCACTCTCTCTATGAGATATGTTGATCTAGACAACCTGTCCTAACACAACTGTGGGTTTTTTCCCACCTTGCCTTTGAGAAAGATATGCTGACTCACCATTGTGCTCCACACTGTTTGTCAACTATTTCCTGATTTTCTCCCAGAGTTGTTTCATACCTATTATCTGGTGGAAGGGAATTGTATGAATCCACAAAGCAAAACACATGTTTCCTAAAATCCATTTTTTAATGATAAAAGCCTGAGCATCCTTCCACTGATGGGCCAGCTTTATACCTCCACTGCAAGTTAAGTAACAGGTTATCCACCTTGATTTCAGGAAGAAGAAGAAGAAGAAGAAGAAGAAGAAGAAGAAGAAGAGGAGGAGGAGGAGGAGGAGGAGGAGGAGGAGGAGGAGGAGGAGGAGGAGGAGGAGAAGAAGAAGAAGAAGAAGAAGAAGAAGAAGAAGAAGAAGAAGAAGAAGAAAAGGAAGAGGAGGAGGAAGAGGAGGAGGAATTGGTATGAGGGATTTTCAAAAAAACTATGAAGTCAGGTCATGATGAGGGCAGGATCACTGCCCACAAAGGGGAGGAGCAAGCAGCTGAACAGCCTCAGTTGCAATGGTGTGTCCTCCTCCAGTGCTGGGTGGGAGTACAGATGGATGAGGCTCTTGGAGGACAGACACAAATGCTATGGGAGTGCAAACCTGACCTGAGATATATGAAGGGTCTGGCCCAGGACTGGAAGCACACTCTAACCTTGAGGAGGGGTAAGACTCACTGGCCAATCAAGGACACCAGGAAGACCTGCTGCCTGTCAGAGTAAGAGGAGGGTTCTTCCTGGTGCCTTGTTGAAGTTTGTTTTGGATTAGCAGGCCTGAATGGTTCTCTGTGTCCTGCTTTTAGTGTTGCTCTTGGGTGCTGTGTGGTGACTCGTGATCACAAAATTCACCATGGGTGTGTATCCATGACTGTAAAGAGGGCAGTGTTCACCCTTATACTTGAAAGTTTAAGGTGAACCAGGACACGGGGATCATTCAGATAATCAGCTAAAATGATGATCCATGAGGACCCAACTAGAGAAAGTGTATCTTATAGAAAGCTGCCATAACCTGAAAAGTTTACGATGCATCATAAAGCCTGACTAGATCCCTCTGCAGTTTAAAGCTGAGAATGTGGATAGTGCGATTCAGGAAAGCTAAGACTCCAGTGACAAGAACATCAGGAAGCCTGACGGGTGAGGGGGAGAGGCGGTCAACTCTATATGGTCACAGTTTTCTTTTATTTATTTTCTCTTTCTTTTTCTTTTCTTTTCTTTTTTCTTTTTTCTTTTTCTTTCTTTCTTTCTTTCTTTCTTTCTTTTTTTTTTTTTGAATTATTGGTTTCTCTTTGTAGATCCGTCTGTCCTGGAACTCATGCTGTAGACCAGGCTGGCCTCGAACTCAGAAATCTGCCTGCCTCTCTTTGGTCTTGGCCAGTACAATAAAGAAATAATGTAAATAATTCTTTGAAGCTAATACACTTTTCCTTTGACGAATGTGTGCAGGAGGAGACTAAACTCAGATAGGTGTGCAGCATCTGACATTTAAAATGAGTTCTGTGTAACTCAGACTGTTCTCTGTCTCAGGGCTAAGTCAACCCTGTAGAGAATTCCTTTTAACCTTTATTTTATTTGCACGGACATGTTGCCTGTGTATGTTTGTGTCCCTTCTCTGCAAGGCCCAAAGGAGCCTCACATTCATCAGACCTGGAGATACAGGACACAATGAGCAGTCAAATAGTTTCTGAGAATGACACTTGTCTTCTCTCTAACAAGCCTCAGTTCTCTTTACCTCTCCACCTGTGTTGTTATTCAAAATTGACATTTTAATTAAAGTCTGTTTCCTTATCCCTTCTCCTCTCTCCACGCCTTCCCTAATCCTTCTCTTGAGATTTGTTCATTTTACTAGTGTGGAGAAAGTGTGTACAAATACACGAATAAAACATGCTTAGCACATTTCTCACGGTCGTGTGTGCATGGTCCTGGAATGAACACGTTGCTCTGGATGAACCATTAGAAAGCTCGTCTCTGCCTCCGGCTAATTGTCCCCCGTGAGAGAGAAGCTCACTGTGTCTCCACGTTTGTGGTGACCCCTCATTCCTCTGCAAACACAAACCATGTCACACTGTTCCATACCTCGCCTGAGACATTAGATTTTATCATCACAACATACATGGCACTAACACACATTCGGGAAAGTGTGAAACCTGCCGGAGTTGTTAGATGTAACTAAAGACAATTGTGACATCCAAAAACGCCCATTTGATGTTCACAGCATGCGGCTTTTGTCCATATGAGTTTGCAAGTGCGAGTGCACACAAAATCGAAAGTCATTGTGAAGTATTTGTCACAAATTGAAAACAAAAAACAAATAAAATAAAAAATAAATTAAATAATAAAAATAAATTAAAATAAAAACATATATTATAAAAAATAAATTAAATTAATTTCAAATAACATAATATAAGCTGATTGTCTAAGATCTTACCAAATTCTTTGTAGTCAGGGATTACTTTTTAAGGTCCTCAGAGACTATTGTGATATGCAAATGTTTTAACAGATCAATTCCATGCTAAAGTGTATACTGTTGTATGAAGGTACCTGAAAGTACAACTTTAATACATTGACTGTGTTTATTGGGTTTCTCTGCATTGTGACTTTTTCTCATGGTTTCTAAGATCGCTGTTACATGCAATGGCTTAATCACACTGCTTATTCATAAGGTTTCTCTCCAGGATGTGATCTTTTATTTATTCAAAGTTAACTGTGTTGTGAAAAGCTTTTAACCCATTGCTTACTTATGAAAGATTTCTCTTCCATAACTGTTCCATGATATATGCAAAGGTGACTATACTATACAAATATTGGGAACAAGCAAAGGAAACTCACCCTAAGGATGGCCTCTTTGTGACCAACCTCCATTTAATCATAAGCTGAATCTAAGTTTAAGTCCCAGGTCATAGAAAGCCTGTACACCTTACAATATCTGGGAAGCTTTCATCATTCAAGTTTTGTTCCCCAAAACATAATGTCTGTTCCCAAACTCAAAAACAAATTACTGTGTTTTCCCTACTTCACTTACTTGCAAAGAATTAGCAGCTTCAACTTTTATTCCAACCCCTAATAGCTCAGAAATATTTTCCAAGAAAATCTGCATTTTTGTTAGAATATATTTCTACTCAACTCTTTGGTTTGTATAGACATGTTTAATATGTCTACCATTTTGTCTATATTAATTTTCATTTGTGTACATATTGCTTAATCTAAGAGACAGACAAGAGCTGTGTGGGGCATTTGTTGACAGATGTGGATGAACATCTGGTAGGGAATTTAGGGACATCTGTATCTCACAGCCTGAGTGACAGAGCATGCAATACAGAGAATATACAATACCCTTTGCTTTCCTCTCTTTGTCAGAGTGTCAGAGCTGAGCAATCTTGTTTTCCTGATCTCGGTCCACAGGCATCATCTCCAAGAAAGACCATCCTGAGAACGTCCCTCCCGTCCTGAATCTCCACACACTGAAAGTGTCCCTGGAACTGCCTTCTCACAAGTTCATGCGGCCAAAGCCTAGGAAGAAAGTGGACATGTCAAGTCTTCTGCTGCCAACTTGATGGGCTGGCTCTTCTCTCCATCCTGTCCCAGGTCTCCACAGTTAACACATTTGGAGATAAAGCACACCACTTTCCCATTGTTCTGACACTGACAAATCTCAGTGGCTGAGACCTCTGGCTTCTGAAAGGGAGGTGATCAACATTTGTGTCCCAGGAGACTCTCCCGGGATGGGCTCCTCAGCTTCTGTTCAGTAGAGGGAGAGCATTAACAGGAAGGCAAAGCCTGTTTACCATGACATACACAATCCCTTGTCTGAACATTCTAGTGTATCCTGGAGAGCTCTAGGCATCCCCTGTGATGTCACCAGTGATGTCACAACACCCCCTGCTCTCAGGGCTTTCAATTAGTCCCTAGAGAGTTCACCCATATTTATGTCTGCAAGATGGAGGAGAATTCTACTTGAGAGTGAGAATGGGGAGCTTAGAGAAATAAGAGAGAGGACAAAGGAATCTGGCTTTCCATCCCACTGTAAACCAGCGAGGAAGATGCAGTCCTGGGAAAGGCACAGGGAGTCATGGATCAGTGATGTGAAAATTCCTGGAGTCGGCATCTGTGAGCCTGTCTTCCCAGGAGTGGGTAACAGGAAATGGTGCACCCAGGTCTGCAGCACACTGCCCTCCCCGCCTCGATCTTGGTCCCATGAAGGAAGAATGAGCACTTACAGCCTCGTCCTCCCATCGAGCATCCTGAACTGAAGCACCCAGATGCTTTTGAAGGTATGACAGGACATCAATCTGTAATTGATCAATAATCAATAATCATCAATCGATTAATAATTGATAGTTAATCGATAATTGGATCATAGCTGCTGAACAGCCAGTCATGGATTAACCCACAGCCTGTCAATAATAAATTGGTGATTGATATTGACGTGTATCAATACTCAATCAATAAACGATATTTATCAATCACCAGCAATTCAGAGCTCACATCCATTCTCCTGTCTCACACACTGCACTCATGATCATCCCCATACCTCACTTCCCTTTCCCATGGACACCCCCCCGACTCATACCATCACTCGTGGTCATCCCAGAAGATAAGAGCTGGCTAGTCCAAAGCTATTCTGCTGTGAATCTTTATACTTTCCTCTTACTGGCCATTGGGGTTTTACCCGCGAACATCATGTGACCATAAACAGTCAGGGAGGAAAGATTCCCCAGTTTATATCAGCTCAACACGTAATTCCCAGTGTGTTTTTCTAAGTACAGCGCCTATCAGACTATTGTATCCCAGAGCAAAATATACTTTGACACCTCACATCCTCAGACCTCCTCTGACAACCTCATCCCTGAGAATGACCCCCTGAGCTTCCTGATTCAGCAGACTGGGACTCAGACATATCTCTAATGCAGCCAAACAACTGTCACAATAAGAGACTGCATAATTTTTCCAACTCAGGATTGTTTTAGTCTCTCAATGGGATCAATGTTTCAGGTTTTTTTTGGTGATGATTTGCCTTACATGACTATTTAATTCACACTCACGAGACTAAAATCCATGACAGGGCAATCTTATTGTGAAAACTGCATATGGTGCTTGGGGACTGGGACATTTTTTTCTGGTTTCTATAGGTACATATTTTGGGGTTCTGAAACCAATTGTACCCTACATAGTTGTTAACAACCCTAGAGATGCCGTCTCTGTGGTCATCATAAGCATGTGTGCAGTGGCAGACAAAATACCTGGCTGCTTAGATACCTAAATCTCTACAGGATGATGGGAGAGCTGAGATCCACAGAACAGGCATTTCAAGCCTGTGCCAAAATCTTTTGTGTCTCACTGGATTCCATCAGTTCTCTCTCTCTCTCTCTCTCTCTCTCTCTCTCTCTCTCTCTCTCTCTCTCAGTCTTGGCCTGGTCTGTGCACTCTCCATGCCTTCCCACTTTGCAAGTTCACTTGTGTTCCTCTAGCTACAGAGGCTGGGGTATGACACAACCCCCCTTGCTCAACTATTGTCATCAAGAAGCAGGAAAAGTAAATGGAGCATCTGACCCCTTACCTGATGCCCAGTGAGAGAAATGACCTGCAAGATGGCTGTGCAGTCATCCCTGATGGATCCTTGGGCTGTGTGTGTTTGCTGTATCAAATCCCATGGTGTCAGTTCTGGTTCTGCAAATATCTCCCTTAATTTGTATTTTTCAGGTTTTTGTTCTACCTGGCTGCAACTCCAGGATATCACTGTGTCCAACATCACGTCCATAAACGCTTCTCCAAGGAGACTCAGCCCCTGAAGCGTGGGTACAAGTGAGATGGGAAGTGGACTCTTCTACTCCCCCCAAATGAGACCTGAGCCTGTGGTCTGAGGGACAGAATGTAGGGATGGAGGCAGTGTAGACTGAGTTCCCAGCATGCATTTGGAAAGGCCTTGACAGGTGCTGACTGTGGGAGATTACAGCTGTTGTGAGTATGTGGTGAGGATTTGAAATTCTTTGGCAGGTGATTGGGTGCTGGATCCTCCTGGCAGCAGCTAGAGGGTCCCGGAACTCACCTTTTCTTTTTTTTTTCTTTTTTAAAATTATTATTATTATTATTATTATTATTATTATTATTGTTGTTGTTGTTATTATGGTTTTTCGAGACAGGGTTTCTCTGTGTAGCCCTGTCTGTCCTGGAACTCACTATGTAGACCAGGCTGGCCTCGAACTCAGAAATCCACCTGCCTCTGTCTCCCAAGTGCTGGGATTAAAGGCGTGCACCACCACCACCCGGCTTAATGCCTAGAATATTAACTCTTCTTCCTGCATCTCCTGCTTTATATTCTGAGACAACATTGCTCTCCGCAGTCGTCCTGCATCCCGTGGTGGTCTCTCTGTCTCTGTCTCTCTGTGTCTCTTTGTCTCTCTGATCTCTCACAGTCTCCTCCTTTCCCCTGTGTGTTTGTGCACCCACATTTGCCCACCTTTGTGTGTCTCCAGAACGTGGGATCCAGGGCTCTGCCTTTCGGCCTGAGGATAGAACTGTTTCTTATTTTTAAGGTGCTGCTAGTGTGGAAGTCTGTGCACCACACTTTGTTGTTGTTGTTGTTGTTGTTGTTGTTGTTGTTGTTTTTTCAAGTCAGGGTTTCTCGGTGTAGCCATGGCTGTCCTGGAACTCACTCTGTAGACCAGGCTGGCCTCGAACTCAGAAATCTGCCTCCTTCTGCCTCCAAAGTGCTGGGATTACAGGTGTGTGCCACCACCACCAGGCTACTTTATTTTGTTGTAATTTGATATTTTATTTATTTACATTTCAGATGTTATTCCCTGTCCCAGTTTCCCCCTCTGCAAATCCCCTTTCCTATCTCCCCTTACCCTGCTCCTATGTGGTTGCTTCCCCGACCCATTCCCCTACTCTTGCATCACACTGCTCATGATAGTGGAGTAAAATGTTTTAAAATTCTATATGTAAAATGAAAATATGGAAGCAGATTTTACGTTTTGGGAATTTGGGAGGCGCACTGCATGAGAAAGGATAGGATTAAAGTTCCATTCATGGAGGAGGGACGTTATCTTGCACTGTTTGGCACACGGATGGTGCCAGGCGTATTCCATGGAGAATCAGCCATGGGTGCAGTGTCCTCCTAAGCTGTCATTCTATGTGGACACCACAAAAACCTTTCTGCAGGGAAGATAATTCTGACAGAGCACCAAAAGATAATATTAAGTAAAATTCCTATTACTCTGAGGTATTAGGTGTGAAGAATTAATTAACTTAATTAATGTTTAATTTTTAGGTTAACCTAAGTGACATCATCCGGTCCAGTCATCAACATGCACGGTCTGCCTCGTTTGCATTCGATGGCTCATTAACATATGATGCCTCATTAGCATATCGGTCTGTGATGAACATGCAGGCCCCACCCCATTATTAGCATGAAGTCACCAACCAGGTTTCCTCATTAGCATGTCCCTGCCCTCTCACCAAAATTCCAAAATTCCCAGCAGCTAGCGCCACATTACCATTCCCTGCCCTATAATTAGCATGTATAACTGACAATCCCTTTGCTGACCTCATTTGCATGAGATAGATCATTAGCATAAAGGGCCTCATCTGCATGCCCTGCTAACTGAATTTCTTGCCCAAAGTGTGCTCTGCCCTGCATAACCCAGGCTGACCCAGTGGGGAGCATGGACAACCTGGGCTAAGGGAAGGCTGTCCTGCTACAGGAAGGGGAAAATGGGAAAGCATGGGCAATGGACTGGGGAAGGTTCAAGACAGGAAAGTGGGCCAGGCTGGGCGATAGGGGGTGGCGGGCAAGCCTGAGATACACAGAAGCAAAGAAGCAACAGGAGGATATCCCCTATTGTGTGTTTTCTGCAGTTAGAGAGGGTACAGCCAAGACTACAAGGAGAACAATGGGAGCCAGCCTTGGCTATGTGCAATCCACGCAGACCGAGCTCTCACACCACAGGCTACCCTCCTCCTCTCAATAATTATAACCCTAATACACTTATTCTCCAGACCAAAACTAAACAGCGAAATACTCCAGCTAACGGACAGCATGGACATGAGTCTAGCTGATATTTAGAGAACATTCTACTGAAATGTAAGATAATATACCTTCTGCTCATCCCTCATGAAACTCACTCATAAACTGACCACATAATTAGACACATTGAAAGTCTCTATACATACAAGAAAACTGAAACAACACCATGTGTCTTATCAGACCACCATGAATTACAGCTTCATATTAACAAAACCAGAAAGAACACAAGGCTTACAAACTCACGGACGCTGCACACCACACTACTGAATGAAAAATAGGTTAAAGCAGAAATAGAGGAAGAAAGCAGAGATTTTCTAGAATTCAGTGAAAATGAATATGTAACATGCACAATTCTATTTAACACAAAGAAAATAATAGTGGTGCTTAGAAGAAAGTTCATTGCACAAATTCCTACATTAACAAATAGTAGAGTTCACTTATAGACAATTTAAGAGCTCAATTTAAAGCCCAGAACAAAAAGAAGTGGAAATTTCCCAACTGGGGGCTGAAATCAATAAAACAGAAGGAGAAGAAAACAAGGAATCAATGAATCATGGAGTTGGTCCTTTGAGCATTTTATTAGACAAGACAGGCAGTTCCTTATTGAAAGATATTGAATATCAAAATTACTGAAATATAAAATGAAAATGGAGAGAAAAATAACAATGTCAGGAATGATAAATACCTAGTTTTTAAAAACATGTCCTCCACCAAATTGGATATTCTAAAAGAAATCTGTAATTCCCTGGATAGCAACAATTTACCATAATTAAATCAAACTAGGGTAAACAACTTTTTAAAAAATATTTATTTATTTATTTATTTATTTATTTATCTTATGTATACAGACTTAAACATCTCATTAAGTGATGAAAACTCTCTTACAATATCCAACACCACTTTATGGAAAAATCTTGTAGTAAATAAGGACACAAAGAATGTACCTAAACATACTAACATCACATTACAGCAAGCCTCTATCCAATGCTAAATTAAATGGAGAGATTTTTCAATCAGTTCCACTAATTCACAAAAAAGACAAGGTGGTTAATTCTCTAACTATTCAAAGTACTATCTAAAAGTTTATCTAGTGCAATATAACTGAAGTGGATGAAAGCAATATGAATTAGAAAGCACTAAGTAAAATTACATTTATTTGAAGATGGCATAGTCATATGTAAATGAACCAAAATTACCCAAAGGCAATTCGTGAGCTGTAAAACATTTTCAGGAAATTTGTTGGATACATGACTAATGACTAACTAAAAAAATACAAAAAAAAAGTCAATGGATATGCTTCTAAGAATATTTTTGTGATGCTAAATAATGAGTAGCAAGTTGACTACAAAAGATTCTTTTCATTTGAATTGTCCTGGTGTTTGAATTGTGTAGGAACTCAGTGGATTCCATAACATAAAGGCTTTACAACATTGGTAACATTCACAGAATTTCTCTCTAGTATGAATGGTTTCATAATAATGAACAATATAGAGGGATGTAAAGGCTTCAATATATCAAAAACTTTCATGAAATTTCACTCCAACACATATTCTTTCATCAAAATGAAGACTATAGAATTTTGCAGCCTTAACACCATTGAATACATGGACAATGTTTCTTTCTTTCATTTCCATTGCTATGAAAAGTGATCATGAATAAGGCAACTCCTATAAAAGCAACCATTTAATTGGGGCTGGCTTACAATTTCAGAGGTTTAGTCCATTTTCATCATAGCAGGAAGAATGGCAGGCATGCAGGCAGACATGATGCTGGAGAAGATTCTGAGAGTTCTGCATCTTTATCCAAAGGCAGCCAGGAAGAGACTGTCTTCTCTGGACCTAATAGGAGGCTCTCTTCATCACTAGTAAATATTTCAAAGCCCACCTCCACAGTGATGCACTTCCTCCAACAAGGCCACTCCACCACATAATGACACTCACTTAGCTTAGCATATTTAAATTACCACATTTCACTACCTGGCCACCATATGATTGTTCAAACACATGAGTGTATAGGGAACATACTTAAACATGCAGAATACATGAGGTTGAACTCCAAAAGTCCCTATCCTCTAGAGCAGGTTCAAAAATGTTAGAGTCCAAAGCTCAAAGACTCTCCTGAGATGAACCCTATCATGTAATAGTAATCACATAAATTTTCAAAAAAATGCATATCACATGTCTTCGTATATACAGGATACAAGTCACCATTCCTAATGGTCATTGTGAGGAAATCATGGACCTATAGAAGACCAAATCCAGCTGAGAAATCTTGAAACTGCATGTCCAGGTATGATGTCAGTGCATTCTCCTGATCTGTATCTCCTTTCTGGTTTGTTCACTGAAGCACAATTCTTTCTCTTTGAGTGGTTTTATTCCCTTAAATCAGTTTCCTCAGCAGGTAACACACAATTCTAACATCTCAAAATCTTGGTGTCTCCAAGGTAACTTCAATGTCACAACTTCTTATTTCAATGTCCTGGATCCACACATGATCTTCTCTGCTCCTCCAAATGCATTGGGTCACTTTTTCCATTCTGTCCTCTGTATCACTCTAAGCTCCGGGTGACTCCACTCTACTGTTCCTGCTGTCTTTTCTGCTCATTCCATGGTACTTGCATCTGCAGGATCCTGTGTTCTTCTGCTGTAACTAGGTTTGAACCATAGCTTCCCTCAAGCTCGCTGAATGGTGGCAAACTTCAGCTATTTTGCATGACAACTAAATGCAATCGAAATCAGTACCACTTGGGTTATTCTTACACATGACCAAGTCCAGCTGCACCACTAGGACTAACCTTGGAGATCTCTGGAATACACTTTCTTTATAACTCACAAAATACTACCCAGAAGATTTTATCATAGTAATGCTGATTCCTTCTTCATCACCTCTAATTGCATGGCTACAGCTAGTCAGCATCAATTGTTTCAATAGCTCCTTTTATTCTTACTTCTTAAGACAGAGCCACATGGACAAAGCTGCTGAGTTCTGCTGCTTACTGGGACTGGGAATGGAACATGACATCTTCTATTACATTATCAGCAGGTTTCAATTTTTCAAAGACATCACTGCGTAAGCTTGGCTGTACTATAACTTGCTCCGCGATCTACCTTTATCTCAATGATCTCTATGTCTCTGACTCATTTATGCTGGGATATAAAGCATGCAACACCATACTGGAGCTCAGCTTTTACTTAGCATTTTCCAGAAGTGCAATAAAGATCCTTCCCTTGTCAGTTGGACACATAGTTGTATCTTTGTATGTTCACATGAAAGCAATAACCAGGTAATAATAATTCCTAACATGATACAATTCTCTTTCATACAACTGCAAAGCTATAAGTCTTGATGGATGTAATCTTGCCCTAGCATATCCATTCCTTTAATTCCATTGATCCCAGGATTTAGCTTCATTCAACTTCCTGGTGATGCTTTGCTTTTTGAAACTTACATTTTGTAGTTTACATTATGAAATTTGCTATGCTTGATCAAAAGTATTAGGCCAAATTCTATATGGGGATTTTTGAGACTTCCTTAGTCAATGTAATTAATGCAAATCTCTTTACATTTACCTCAAGGAGACTCTTCAGACAAATGTAAAATATAGCGACATTCTTTGCCAAAACATCATAAAAACCATCTCCAGAGCTGAAATAATCCTAAGCACCCATGTCTGTTATTTTCCTACTACATTGGATCCTTAACTCCCACTAAATTCATGATTATATTCATTAATTTTTCTCTCTAGTATGTGTTCTTTCATGTATGTGAAGACTTCTCCTTTGTGAATAGGCTTTACCACATTTATTACATATGTAAGGGTTCTCTCCATTATGCGTTCTTTTATGATAATGGAGATAATTGTGTCTTGAAAAGGCTTTACCACATTGGTTACATTCAAAAGGTTTCTCTCCAGTATGTGTCATTTTATGTCTTTGGAGATCAGTGTGATATGAAAAAGCTTTATCACATTGATCACATTCATAAGGTTTCTCCCCTGTATGCGTTCTTTTATGTCTTTGGAGATTGCTGTTATCTACAAAAGCTTTACCACATTGATTACATTCAAAAGGTTTCTCTCCAGTATGTGTTCTTTTATGATATTGGAAACTAGTGCGCTGTGCAAAGGCTTTACCACATTGTTTACATTCATAAGGTTTCTCTCCAGTATGTATCATTTTATGTTTTTGGAGATCACTGGGTCTTGCAAAGGTTTTACCACACTGATTACATTCATAAGGTTTCTCT
Source organism: Apodemus agrarius (assembly GCA_964023405.1). Taxonomy (NCBI): domain Eukaryota; kingdom Metazoa; phylum Chordata; class Mammalia; order Rodentia; family Muridae; genus Apodemus; species Apodemus agrarius. Next base: position 2,346,509 of record OZ030029.1, read on the forward strand.
CCAGTATGTGTTCTTTTATGAGATTGGAAAGTAGTGCTCTGTGCAAAGGCTTTACCACATTGATTACATTCATAAGGTTTCTTTCCAGTATGTATCATTTTATGTCTTTGGAGATGACTGGATCTTGCAAATGTTTTACCACATTGATTACATTCATAAGGTTTCTCTCCAGTATGTGTTCTTTTATGAGATTGGAAAGTAGTGCTCTGTGCAAAGGCTTTACCACATTGATTACATTCGTAAGGTTTCTCTCCAGTATGTATCATTTTATGACTTTGGAGATGACTGGATCTTGCAAAAGTTTTACCACACTGATTACATTCATAAGGTTTCTCTCCAGTATGTGTTCTTTTGTGTCTTTGGAGATAACTGGGTCTCGCAAAGGTTTTACCACACTGATTGCACCTATAGATTTTCTCTTCACTATGACTTCTTACATGTCTGCAATGATAATTAGCACATGTTAAATCCTTAGCATATATATTACTCTGATCAATCAGGTAATTACTATGAATTAATTTTACAATTTGGTCTAAAGGTAAAGAAGGATCAGATGTTGAGTTTTTAGCACTTTGTATTTTCATGGAGTTCTCCCATATCATGAGTTGTTCCAGACACCTGTGATGGTTATTACATGGCTCATATGTACAACATCCTCTTTTAATATGTGATTTTATATGATGTATTTCAGCTATCTAAAGAAAGTTTGAACAACTCTGATCTTTATAACACTGGTTGTATTCATAATTTTTCCTGTACTGTGAATACAACACATTTGAATTTGAACCTGGACACACAGTAAAATTTCCAAAGTCCTAGTACCCATAAAGATTTTCTACAGTATGAGTTTGGGTATGTTACTCATAAAACTAGAAAACCAATTAATTGCAAGGGTCTATAATATTCCTAATGCCTATCAAAGGCAGAATACTACATGTTTTCTTATCATTTTAGAACAAACATTTTATGTTGCTTCTTTCTATATCCCTATGCTCACATGGTTTTGATCCATTGTGACACATGATACGCCTAATAAGAAAAAAAAAACAATGAGAAATGAAAGCTTTACACATTGCATTCACACTGTTTGAATTTTTGTTTCTCATAACATGTGCAATAAAGATTGTTTCTCTACAACAACATTCTTGATTCCCATAAAATGCCCTCTCACTAAACGTAACCATATTACTACAAGAATATGAGTACGAACAATTTTATTATGGATGTTTTGCTTAATAGAATGTTGTGGATATAAATTTATCACTGCTCACTGTGCAATATCTAAGTACTATGAGAGTATACAGATTATCAGGCCCACAGCATGGGCTCTAAATGAACTCCATATCAAATGGATACACTAATCAGATATCAGATCTTGAAGTACATGTTTTAGTAAGAATATTGTAACCATAGCTACACTTAAAGGAATGGTATTTTATTCGCTTCATTTTCATTGATGATTCCAGGAGATATTCAAATTTCCTCTGAGGCAAATTTGTATCAGCATGCACATGAAAATTACCTTTCATGTCTTTCTCTATTTTGACAATGTTCTTCAAGATGATGGTCTTCCCAATTATAGCCTAAAACACATTACCAGAACATGAATGATATACTATTGGCAATTAGGAAAAATTCAAGGTACTGTGAATTTTAACTTCACCGTGAAATTTAGAGTGAAAATTCATTGAAACTGAATTATTCAGCTCAGTTTTCATTACTTGTAATTAAAATAATAGAAGATCATCAATAACCAACAAACATTTGTTTCCTTTAGAAAAAACATAACAGTCTTACCTATCGCTTTGAGGTTCAGGTAGGTTTCCAACATCACATCTTTGTAGAGATTCTTCTGGGAAGGATCCAGCAAATTCCACTCTTCTGCAGTGAAGCTCACATGCACATCATCAAAAGTCACTGAATCCTAAATATCCCATACATGTGTACAAAACAAAGCATGATACTTACATCACTGTAAAGGAAATATATGCTTCCTCAAAAACATATTCATAGAATTTTGGCACTTGTTCTGCTTATATTCTGACTCAGAATTTATAATCACTGGGTCATTTTAGAAGGAGTTTCAATTATAAGTTTCATCTGTGTTTCTTCTGAACACTTTTAATAGGATACAGACTTGCCACAGAAATGCCAATTGGGGGGAGATGCAGGGAAACAGATCCACAATATGGAGTAGAGATCTGAAAATTATATGAACAATTAATAACTACAAACATGATGGGCAAGCTGGGTGTATTTGCTCATGTCTTTAAACACAGTAGCACAGGCAGGTGTAAATCATTTAGCTTGATGTGAACGCGGCCTATGTAATGTGTTCTAGGAGATCAAATGTTATATATTTAGACTACCAGTCCCCTACAAAAATCAACCAAGGAAAAAAATGATAGAGAATTCACAGTTCCTTACTAAAAGTTCCTACAATGAAGTATACATTCACTTCAAATCTGTATTCATCTTGAATGAAGTGCAACATTTTAAACTATAACTTTAATACAATTTTAGAAAAAGAGAATTCATGCATAAACAGTTACAATTGAACAGATGAAAATGATAGTAATATAAATGTTGATCATAAATAAGCAACTTAAGTTAGGAGAGAGAGTCCAGCAGTGGAAAGCTCTTGCTGGTCTTCCACATAATATTGGTCGATGTCTTGCAAAGACATGGGGGCCAACAACTGCTCATTACTTCAGGATCAGGTGTTCTGAGGCCATCTTGTGACAACAGTAAAAATGAGACACATTTGATATTCTTATTCATGCACAAGCAAAAACTCTTATTTATTCAAACATTTCAGAACAAACACAAGACTAGGGCAGAATATCAAACACCTGGCACCCAGTGACACTGAAATTACAGATAATATTGATGTCATGATCATATGCAATCCTGAGAAATAGAATATAACCTATATATTTGGACAAATTTCAAAACTAAAGATGTGGATGAAAAACTGCATAAAAACATGTTTATTTTACAAAAAAAATTGCAGACAAATGTATACAACTAGATACTATCATCCCTGACCCAAAAGGACATGCTTGTATGAACTCACTTACATATGAATATTAACCATAAAGTACAGGAAATCTGCACTACATTTCTTGGCCCTGAAGAAGATAATCAAGAAGGAAGGCTAAGGAGCTGAATAGATGGCTCAGCTTGAAAGAACACTGACTGCTCTTGCAATAGTCCAGAGTTCAAATCGCAGCACCCACATGGTGGCTCACAATTACCCATAATGAGATTTGACTCCTTCTTCTGGTGTGTCTGAATACAGCTGGAGTGTGCTCACATATAATAAAAACATAAATCTTTAAAAAGAAGAGGGAAGGATAAAATGAGCATGGTTATATATCACTCAGAAGTGGAACTAAAACAGTCATAGGAGGCAGATGAAAGACAAAGAACTGGAAGGTTCAGTAGTTAAAAAAGGGGAAAGGAAGGTAAGGAACAGGTGGGGTGAGAAAAAATGAAGGGTCATAGGGCAAGGAAAATGGATTCAATTCTGCATGTGTCAAGGGTAAAAGGTGCAGGCATCTTTTGTATGTGCCACAGACCATGAAAGGGAGGGCAACAAGGAGTCTAAAGGGATGATGATAGCTGAGATCCATAGCAGTGAAATATGTACCCTGAGGAGGCCACATCCTGCAGCATGGCAGGATGCCCAGTTGAGAGTTAAGGACACAAACAGAACAAATAACCATTCCACCAAAAATATGTCCTGCCTACAAGAAATGTAGATAAAAAGTTGGAGCAGAGAGTGATGGAATAGCTAGACTATACCCTGTCAAACTTGAGACCCACCCAATGGGCAAGCACCAATCCTTGATATTACTGATGATATTCTTTGTTGTACTTTCAGAAAGTAGCTAAGCCTAATTGTCCTCTAAGATTTTTCCATCCAGCATCAGACTAAAGCAGGTGCTGAGACCCACAGCATAACATTGGACAGAGCACAGGAAATCTTTTGGAAGCATTGGGGAAAAGATTGATGGCCTCCTAAGGAACAGGAAGTCCATAAGAAAACCCTCAGTGTCAATCTGGACACTAGCAGACACTTAGAGACTGAGCCACTAACTAATGAGTATTTACATGATGGACCTTGTCCCCCATCCTATATGTAGTATGAGCTACTCACTCTTCATGTGGTTCACCAAACAAATGGAGCAGGATATGTCCCTTATGCTGTTGCCTGTTTGTACAAAGTGTTCCCCTAACTTGGCCACACTTTCTGACCACAGTAAAAAAGGATATGCCTAAACATGCAGAGACTTGAAATGCCATCATTGGTGGAAACTCAAGTAGAACACACCCTCCTTGAAAAGATAAAAGCAGTTATGCGTCAAGGTCTGTGTAAGGTATAATGGAGAGATGGTAGCAATTAGAATTTAAAATAAATAAATAAATCCATAAATAAATACATAAATAAATGATAAATAATTTAAAAAGTGAACAAATACATAATAGAATGAAAATATAGAATTCAGCCCATTATTTTTCAAATTTACCCTACTCAATATTTCAGGTTATAAGCTAAGTAGGAAATATATTTGGCCAAAATGTCACACAAATGACCTCTCGCTAAAGTTTACAGAGTCTATTTTGAACTGAAATACTATGTTCTCAATTTCCTCTGCCTGCATACTGTCAACACTCCAATCTCCCAAGTCCAACAGACTAAGCTCCATCTACAGCTTTCTTTGTCTTTTGCCATCTCAATGTCTGATATTTTCCACATTCCCAAAAAAATGAACATAGATTCTGTCCAAAAGCAAAAATCACTGATGATACCAGTTTTGATTTTTTTTATTTGTTGTTGTTCTTGTTTTTATTTTTGTAACTTGCTGCTCTGCTGTTGTGATGGAATCTTCTGAGCAAAAGCATCTCAGATAATAAACAGTTGTTGTAAATGGTTCTGTCCAATCACAATTCACCATTTTAGGAACTTAGAGTAGAAACTGAAAGTACAAACTGAAGGTAAAAGCATGGACAAACATTGGCTCCTGGATTGCTCTCCTTCTTGTTCAGTGTCCCATGACCAGTAGCTCTCTCATACAGCCCAGGTCCACTTGCTTGTGAATATTGTCACCCTCAGTGCAAGAGTCTTCCCACATCAATCATCAACACTATCTCACACAGACATAGCAACCAGCTATTCTGATGAGAGCACATCCTCAACTCAGGCTCCTTCAGAAGACTGTAACTCTGAAATGTTGACATGTTGGCAGCTTCACCACTTTCCTGACTATGCCTCCTTTTGTATTGCTAAGATTTTCTTTCTCTGCCCTTCTCCTCTCCTAGCTTTCAACATTAGCTAGCATTCCCTCATGAACATACCCTACAAACAGGTCAGTAAAGTGGCAGCACTCAGCCAACACTCTGAAAATCTAGGCAGCAAACAATAACCCAGAAATAAACTCCAATCCAAACAAGACTGGACCCATAATCACCACGAACGCTGATGCCTAGACACCAGCATAGGAAGATAAGGAATAACAGCCAGGAAAATAATTCTCACCATCCTCAGCTTCTCACTCCTCTCCCTTGCCCCATACAACCTCTTTTCATCATCTCTCTTCCAAGTTGTAGTTTTGCTTTTCAGGACATGTATAAAGAAGAAGAAGGAAAAAGAAGAAGAAGGAAGGAGGAGGATGAGAAGAGGGAGGAGGAGGAGAAGGTGAAGGTTATCAATCAGCATAAAGGTCTAGAAAATATTTCAAATGAAATCATAAATGAAAATTTTTCCTTACGTAAAAAAAGGTGCCTGTTAATGTACAAGAAGCATCAAAAATGCCAAATAGATTGGGAAAGAGTCCCTTTGCCACATAAGAATCAAAACACTAACATATTGAAGAAATATAAAATAACTATAGCAAAAAACAACTAACAAACTATATAAAACAACAACTATTAATGTTTAAAATCAGAACTATTAGATTCATATTCATCTTTTTATTTTAAGGAATTAATTAATTACTCATATCAAGTTCTCCCTTCATGTATTCCTGCAGGCCAGAAGAGGGCACCAGATCCCATTACATTTAGTTGTGAGGCATCATGTGGTTGCTAAGACTTGAACTCAAGGCCTCGGTAAGAGCTAGAGCTCTTAACCTCTGAGCCATCTCTCCAGGCCTAATCCTGCCTTCTTACTGTATATTCTAAAAGAAAAACAAAGCTTTGGAATCGGGAGCTGCAAAGTCACAGAATCCACCCTTGCTTCTACAAGGAAACAAATGGTCTAGATATTTTGGACAGATTTACAGTCAGCCATGATACGAAAGTTATTCAGAGGTCATGGCCAGATTTATCAAGTAAGAAGTACCAGTAGAAATGTCACATGTAATCCCATCCAAACCATGATAGGACCCTCCACTCCAGCACCCACTGCTCAGCCGCATGTTCTTCCCCATTGTGGGCAGATACACTATGCTTACCATGTATTGATTTCAGAGTTTCCTGAGGGCCCAACAAAACAACAAACCACACAGCTCAGTGCTGGACACAGAGAAACATTCAAGTCTGCATGGCCACAGCAAAAACACAGAAAAACAACCGGAAAATCCCACGTCTTTGTCTTACTGGCAGGTCTGCCTGGAGGATTTGATTGGCCTATGAGTCTTAGACCTCATCAATTTAAAGTGTGCTTCTGGTCTAGGGCCAGACCTTGTCCAGATCTCAGGAGTGGATTGCACTTCATTAGCATTTGAACCAGAGTTTCAAGAGGATTCTCACCCCCCCCCAAGCCCTCAGAGGGAATCCACCATTCCAGCTCAGGCTATACAGCTGCCTGCTTCTCGCCTTTGTGAGAAATGATCCTGCACTTACTAGGACCTGATCTCAATTTCATTCTTCCTGTAATCAAGGTGAATAGCTTGCATAGCCCATTCCTCATGTGCAGTGGAGGTATCAATCTGACCCACAAGGGGAAGGGTGTCCAGGCCATTAACTTAAAAGAGGGATTTTAGGAAATGATACTTTTGCTTTGTAGCTTCATGCTGGGATAAGGAAAACTGCAGCTCAATTACATAAGATGATAATTCCTTGATTTTCAAGCTTCTCTCAGCAGACAGCAATTATTGGATGTGGAGGACAACTATCTGTGAGACGTTAAATTAAATATTTCTAAGTAAATAAAGAAATTTATTCTCTCTATGAGATGAGGAATGTTTTCTAGAAAATCTGTGCTAATACAACTGTAAGTTTTCCCCATCTTGCCACTGTGTAAGACGTGCTGACTAACAATAGTGCTCCACAGTGTTTGCCTTCTCTTTCCTGTTTTATCCCAGGGTTGTTTCTTAACTAAGGTCTGGTAAAAGGGAGGTGTATGAAGCCACTAAGCAAATCACTTATTTCCTAAAATCTCTCTTTATTGTTAATAATCTGAGTGTCCTTACCTGGTGATCTAGATTGATATCTCCACTTGACACTGAGTAACCAAAACCATGCATTCTGACAAATTGAGTTCTTTGCTGAGCTCACCTGCTCACCCTTTAGAAACAGCACAGCTACTCTTAACCTCCATCCACAATTTTCAGAGTTTCAAGACCAGCTGTTTTTCCAGAAATTACCCTTAGAGTGGAGAATTTTATTCCATGTTATCAGTTTCATTAAGCTTGTAGAGCTTTAAAGCATTAGGGAGAAATGTGTAGTATGATAATTTCAAATTTACTGGCTTATCTAGTTAGAGACTAAACACAAGTATCATGCTATGTTTCTTTCAATATATAATAAAACGTACTGCTACTATAGGATTTAATGAAAGATTACATTTAGGACAGGGTTGATTTTTTGACAACTTGACACAAGCTAGAGTTATCTGAGCAGAGGTAATCAAAATTGTGAAAAGGCCTCCATAAGATTGGCTTGTAGACAAGTCAGTCGAGGCCTTTTTTGGAAATAATAATTTAGGAGGCACAGATCATTGAGGTTGATGCCACCCTTGAGAATGTAATAATCGGATATGTGAGAAAACAGGCTGTGCTGAGCAGGCAATATGCAGCACTAATCTAAGGCGTCTGCTTTAGTTCTCACCTCCAGGTTTCTTTCCTGATTCATTTCCTGACAGGACTTCCACCTGTGATTTGCTGTTATCTGGAGTTGAAAGCTGAAATAGACTCTCTCCTCCCCACATTGCTTTTGCTAGGGCTCTTTCATCATAGCAATATAACCTTGATTTAAAAAAATAAAACCTTATATGATTACTGCTCTGGTCAGTCTTAAATATTAAATAGATATGTTTATGTTTTAATATATAAATAATTTAAATAGATAAATTATATATATATATATATATATTTAATATATAAATAAGAAAGAAATACATTATCCAATGACTAATAATCTTTAATGGGTGTATCTGGTCACATGTAGCTGTTTGGCCCTGTTTATTTCTTGTGACGAGCACATTTGTGTGCACCTTATTTTAATGCAGCAATTCTAATTCTATGGCAGAAAGGGGTGGGTGGTGATTTTTGTGGGTGCTCTTGTGTGCATTACAGAAGACATGGCAGCATCCCTGGCCTCTATCTACTAGATAACAGTGAATATGTCCAGTACCATATGTTACAATGCACAAAGTCTAAAAGTCAGTGTTACCAGGAAAACATTTTAATTGGAAACAATCTTTGTATTCATTTACTGCTATTGAAAGCAAAAATTGAATTTCTATGTACACTTTTCTATATTTTAGGAAAATGTTTCAAATAAGGTTCAAATTAAGATGGCAAATTCGTGGCTGGAAAGATGGTTCACCGGTTAAGAGGACAGGTTTCTTTTTAAGAGACCCAGTTTCAGTGTCCTTACCCCACATGTCTGCTCACAATCATGTATAAAACTCCAATTCCACGTGGCAGCTCTAATGTAGTCTAATAGACTCCATGTATTCCTGCACACATGTGGTGCATATAAACTCCTGAAGTATTACAGAGAAACACAAGTGAAAATAAAGAAATCTTTTAAAAAATGTCATATTTATCCACAAAATAAGATTGCTGTTGAAATATAAAATAAAGTCTAAATCAAATTATCTTCTAAGCATTTATGATTATGCTCACATGTTAGAACTGTTTATAGTCAACATGGCAATGTTGTCCACATTACGATAGCTTTAGAGTCATGAAAAATATAGGGGTAAAGGATGATGAAACCTCATTAGTTGGTAAAGAAAGTCACTAGGGTGAAGCCTATGGCTGTATAGTTGTAGCATGTTGCTTTCTGCAACAATAAATAAATAGGAAGTTGGTTCCCCATTAAAATGTTTTCCCTGTATCTCTGTCTTTCAGACGTGAACTTTCTCACAGTTGGGACTCGTCATATTTCACTGATATCCAGTAGATAGTGCAGAGGGATATCATTGCGTCTTCAGTAATTTACACAAAAACACTAATAAAAAGCATTTCACATCCCATTCTGGCCATAGTTCTAGCTTCAGAATTGCTATATTAAAATAAGGTGCATGCTAATGTGCTCTTCACAAGAAATAAATAGGAATGAACAGCAGAATGTGACCGGGTATAGCCAAGCAGCAATCATTTATTTGTTTTGCTGTTGTTGTTGTTGTTTTGTTTTGGTTTGTTTTTTTTTCTGTATTTTTTTTTTTGAGACAGGGTTTCTCTGTGTAGCCCTGGCTGTCCTGGAACTCACTTTGTAGACCAGTCTGGCCTCAAACTAAAATCTGCCTGCCTCTGCCTCCAAAGTGCTGAGATTACAGGAGTCTCTCTTCCCTGGGAGATGATTGGGTGAGGCTGTGAATGTGAAAACTAGAATACATTGGGGATCCCAGGATATTGGAGGTGCAAGAGTCTTGGGATGCTTTCTAGGAAGAGCAGCATACAGAAAGTGGAACCAGCCAAAGAGATAAAAATGTGTGTGTTGCAGACATCAGAGCTGGGAAAAAAGATCCGTCTAAGGCCTTTGAAATTGGAAATCAAGCTATAGGGTTCTGAATTTGCAATGTTATATATATATATATATATATATATATATATATATATATATAACATTTTATCAACATGCTCTCTGCAAAGTTTTTGGAATGTTAATGGACATTCTGCACCATTTCATTTTGGAAGTGTATAATTTGCTTTGAATTGAAAGGGAATTACAATTAAAATATTTTCTTTTTTTTCAGATTTATTTATTTATTTATTACATGTGAGTACACTGTTGCTATGTTCAGATACTCCAGAAGAGGGAGTCAGATCTCATTACGGGTGGTTGTGAGTCACCATGTGGTTGCAGGGATTTGAACTCAGGGCCTTTGGAAGAGCAGTCAGTGCTTTTAACCACTGAGCCATCTCTCCATACCCAAAATATTTTCTTTTGTCAGGATAACTTTAGACTATTAAACTGTGTTGGTACTGTGAAAGACCATTGAGACTTTTGAAGTTGGAGTGCATTTTGCATGATGATTTGGTTTGGAACATGGGGCCCAGGGAGTTGAATGTGGTGGATTGAATGAGAGTAACTCACATAGCCTTTGTATTTGAAGATTTTTTCCCCAATTTGGTTGGTGTAGCTTTTTTGGAAGTAGTAAAATATTTAGCCTTGTTGAAGGAGGATTGCCACTTGGGATGATCTTTGCTGCACTGATTTTAAACTGTCATGCTGGTCATTAACCCCCTCAAGCAATAAGTTACAAATTAAGTGCTTTATTTTTAAGTTGTATGATATTTTATCACAGCACTAGGAAAGTAACTACAGCAAGTATGCTTGCTACATAAGGCAATTCCAGCTGCTTGGGAAGCTAATGAAGGGAAATTTATTGATCTGAAAATTGAAGGCCTAGATGAATGGCACACTATCACAATAAAAGAGATAAAATAGATATTGCACACAGTAGATAGCTTTCTAAGTTATTTTGTAACTTGTTACATAGGTAAATCAATAGTTAAGTCTTTAACTTTCTGAGATTATAGTATTATTTAACAATTTACCCTTCGCCTTTTTTCCATACCCTCCAATGTAAACTACCTTTTATTCAAGTGTGTAGCTTTTTCTTTAACTATTATATATATATATATATATATATATATATATATATATATATATATATATATATATATGAATATATATATATATATATACACACATATATATATGTGTGTGTATAGGTATATAGATAGATAGATAGATAGATAGATAGATAGATATACATATACATATACATATACATATACATATACATATATACATATTATAGTTAGATGTGTGTGCATGTATGTGTACATATCACATAAATACAACCTGCTCAGTTTATATAGTGTTACTTGAATATACATATTTTTAGGGATGACCATTTTGTATTGGATAAACAATTGGTGTGCACTTTTCTGGAGAAGGCTATTTATCCATTTCTCAACTTTCTTTACTTTTCTGGTAGTTCTTTGTCTAGCGCAAAGAGCTCAAGTGTGCTGCACCTTCCACAAAAACATGTATATTCTTGTCATTCTTATTTACACCATATTTAAGTACCCATTTTAGTGGGAATTTATGGGTTTAGCTTCTGATATTTCTAGGAGACACAGTCTTATAGCAAAGCCTTTATTTCTCTAAATCTCATAATTATTCTGTGTCCACTTCTACAATGATCCATTGGACTTAGGTAACAGAAATTGTATTGTGAATGTATCAGTTGGGACTCATTTCGACAACTTTGCACTTTGATGAGATATTGTTTTCTGCAGTGGCTCCATCTACTGTAAATACAGGTTTCCTTGATGTAGGACCTCTGATATTCACATACTAACAAACATATTTTATCTACACATACATGCACATAACAAAATATACTCTACAAAAACACACAAAAAAAGAATCAACATGAGTTCAAAACTTGTCTGGGAGGAACTCAAATACTCTGTGCCAAAAATTAAATAAAATTATGAAACACTAGGGAAGCAGCAGAGGCTGAGACATAGATAGATGTAGAGGAAGAGACAGGCAGAGAAAGGGGTGCTGCTAAGATAGGGGCAAAGGCATAAGCCTGTGCAGAAGTGTAGAGTTAATGCCAGGGGCAGGGGCAGGGCAAGGGCAGAGGGGCAGTGGGGAAGAGTCATAAGGTAAGAACAGAACAGATGCCAAGAAAGGCAAAGCCAAGGGAGTCCAAAAGAGATGAGGCTGAGAGGCAAATAGAGGTGAGGACTGCCTTGTACTTCCCCTTCTGGAGAGGGTTGACATGAGACAGAGTAGGACTCTGGTGCAGTCTCTAGATGTTTTAGATCTCTATACTAAAATGCTAATAATAATTTCCTTTTATCTTTTTTTGGATAATTTCTTTATTTACATTTCAAATGTTATCTCCTTTCCTGGTTCCTGCCAAAATCCCAAATCCATCCCCCTTCCTCTGCTTCTATGAGGGTGTTCACCCATTCACTCATCCACCCACTCCTGCCTCCCTGCCCTCACATTAACCTAATTCCAAAAATGTTTTAATTTTTCTTGCTCTTTCTGAAGGCAAAAAGCAGCTAGTATTCTATTAGACACCGTAGACTATCAGCAGGGGGGGGGTAAGTAATGTAGCCTTTGTTATGTCTCAGTAGTAGCTGCTCAGCTCTAATATTCAGGCTACTAGTTTAAGTCACAGGAGGAAAAGGGACACTTCAGTTTTTACTAAGTTGTAAAAAGTTTCCTATGAAAGCTCTCTAAGGAAAATGGGGGAAATGGACTGAAAGAATAAAAGAAGACAAGGGAAAATTAGTTGCCTCTTTGCCCAAGAAGTGTTCTGTCCAAAACAGTTCTCCTCAGCTTGGTTCTGACTCTTCTCTTTGTCCTCAGCACGTAAACATTTTTCAAAATACATGATCACATGGTAAAAGTTCATAACAAGCTCACACACATAATCAAATCATCAATTAAAATAGAAGTTTACAACAGATAATGTTCTCATGCATATCCATTTGGAGTAATTATCTGGCTAAATATCCATCACTTGTCACAGGACCAGAGGTTCAATGAGAGTTAAAAAATCATAACTAAGTTATTAGTGAAGTTTCATATAGATAAACCCAGTCAATATTTTACTTTTATTCTAGCACCTATAATAAATCATTACTTCCCTTTTTTATGATCTTTGCTTAATGGTTTGACAATCCTGTGGAATGTGTTCTGATTAGTAGCAAGATCATTTACTATCTAAGAGCAATATTGTTGTGAAACTTGGGATAGACACAGAGTTCTCATTGCAGTTTTGTCTATCAGAAAATAATGTAATAGCTGTGCCTCTGTAAAAAAGCCTAATAACCACTGATATCATTTTGGGAATTCTTATAGGATTATCATTAAGAATTAGGAAGTCATACATTTGTCTATATAGCATCATTACAAGACTGTACATCTTCCTTAGATATGCAGAGATATGCTCAAAAGGGTGGGCTAATACCTAGTGATTGTTATATATGTTCAATATTAACAGGAACAGCATATTAATACCAGAAATGCTTCCTAAAAATGTTTTCCTTGTTCTCATGGGCTTTGTCTTTGGGAGAAAATCTGTCATGGAGTCATATAATCTGAGGCGTACCATCTCAGAAAGGCCATCTGCTAGTTAATAGCTTGACCTATGATGGTTCCTGACAGAGAATGAGAGAGGGTTTTCTGAGAGAGGACAGGTTAGGCAGAGAGACAGAGGGGCAGAGGGGCAGAGGGGAAGAGGGGCCAATAGATAGAGGGGCAGTGAGGCAGTGGGGAGAAGGGTCTGAATGCCAAAGAAGCACAGAGAATATGAGGTCTGGAAAGCCAAGAGGGGCTAAAAGACATCAAGAGTTACAGAGTGATTCAAGAGTCAGATAGTCAGTCACAGAGACAGGCAGAGACACTGAAGCAGAAGCAGGGCTAGAGAGACCAAGGCAGACACAGGGGCAGATGGGCAGAGAATCTGAAGGATAGCAGTCAAGAGAGAAGAGCCCAAGATGGTTGAGGCAAAGAGAAGCCTAGAGAGGCTGAGGCCAAGGGGCAGGGAGAGGCAGAGGCAGAATGTGACAAAGGAAGATGCAATGACAGAGGTAGAGAGGCACATCCACAGAGACAGAAGCTGAGGCAGAGACAGATGTAAGGATGGAGGTAAGGAGGGAAAGCAGAGGTATATTTAGTCAAAGAGAGGAAAGGTCTGGAGAGTCAAGTTTGGTAGAGATCTGGACAGGGCAAGAGAGGGTGCAAGGAGAAAGAGAGGCATAGAGGCAGAGGCAGAAATACAGAGCAATAGGCAAAGGCAGAGGGAAAGAGAGGTTGAGGTCTGGTACATCAAGAAAGGAGGGCCTGTAGAGACCTAGAGAGGTTGAGAGAGGATAAGAGGCCAAGAGGCAGAGAGGCAGAGGCAGGGATGCAGAGGGGCAGAGGGCCAGAAGGGCAGAGGTGCCTAGAGATAGAGCAGAGACATATAAAGAGGCAGGGAGAGAGCCAAAGACAAAGGCAAGGGAGCAGAGGGCCATCAGGAATGAATCCAAAAGGCAGAAAACCAAGCAAAGGCAGAGAGGCACACACACACACACACACACACACACACACACACACACACACGGAGAGAGAGAGGAGAAGAGAGAAGCATATGCAGAAAAGCAGAGGGAAAATGAGTCAAAGGGATGTAGAGATAGGTAGATGATGAGGCAGATGAGGCAGAGAGAGAGGCAGGGGCAGGGAGAAGAGCAGAAGGGGCACTGAGTTGTAGAGACGGTAAAAGAGGAGAGGTCACAGGCAGTTGGAGGCAGCAGAGAGCAGAAGGAGAGGGCAGTGGCAGAGAGGCAGAGGTAGGTAGACAGGCAATGGCAGAGGTGGAAGAAAAGTCAGAACTGCAAAAGGAGTACACACTCTCTCTCCCTTCTCCCCCAGTCCCCTCTCTCTCTCACACACACACACACACACACACACACACACACACACACATATATATATATATATATATATATATATATATATATAAACATAAGCACAGTTAGAGACTAAGGCAGAGGCAGGGGCAGAGTGGAAGAAAGTCTGAGGTGCAGAGAAGCCAAGAGAGGTGAGGCCCATATAGACCTAAAGAGGGTGACAGAGGTGGAGTGGCACAGAGGTACATAGGCAGAGACAGAGAAACCAAGAAATACTGAGCAAATGAGAGGCTGAGAGAGGCCAGGAGGAGCAGAGAGGCTGAGCCAGAGAAGATAACAACACAAACATAAAAATAATATCAAAATAACAGGAAGCAACAATCACTATTCTTAATATCTTTTAACATCAATGGACTCAATTCCCCAATAAAAAGACATAGACTAACGGACTGGGTATGGAAACAGCACCCAGCATTTTGATGCATACAGGAAATGAACCTCAGTGACAAAGAGAAACACTTCCTTAGAGTAAAAGGCTAGAAAACAATTTTCCAAGCAAATGGTCCCAGCAATCAAGCTGGAGTAGCCATTCTAATATTGGATAAAACTGACTTTCAACCAAAAGTCATCAAGAAAGACATGGAAGCACACTTCATATGCATCATAGGAAAAATCTACTAAGAACAACTCTCAATCCTAAACATATTTGCTCCAATGCAAGGGCATCAACACCCACACAAAAAATCCTTTATTAAAGTTCAAAGCACACATTGCACCTAATGCAGTAATTGTGTGTGACTTTATCACCCCACTCTCCTCAATGAATTGGTCATGGAAACACAAACTAAACAGAGACACAGTGAAACTAACAGATGTTTTAGACTAAATGGATTTTACAGATATCTATACAACATTTCATACCAAATCAAAAGAATATCCCTTCTTCTCAGTACCTCATGGTACCTTCTGAAAAATTGACCATATAATTGGTTGCAAAATAGACCTCAACGGATGTAAGTAGATCTAACTAATCCCATGTTTCCGATTAGATTACTGCAGTTTAAGGCTGGTCTTCAATAGCAACAATAACAACTGAAAACCCACATTCACATGGAAGCTGAACAATGCTCTACTCAATGATACCTTGGTCAAGGAAGAAATAACGAATAAAATCAAAGACGTTTTAGAATGTAATGAAAGTGAAGGCACAACATACCCAAACTTATGGGGGCACAATGAAAGCAGTGCCTAAGGAAAATACATGGCTCTGAGTGGCTTGAAAAAGAAACTTTGGAGAGTATACACTAGAAGCCTAAGAGCACACCTGAAAGATCCAAAACAGAAAGAAGCTATTACACGCAAGTGGAGTAGAAGGCAGGAAATCACAAACTCAGGGATGAAATCATCCACAAAGAACTATAAGGAATCAAAACAAACAACAAACAAAACAAAATAAACAAACAAACAAAAAACAAAAACCAAATCCAAAACAAAAACTAAAACAAAACAGGACCAGATGGTTTTAGTGCAGAATTCTATCACACTTTCAAAGAGCTATCACCAATACTAATCATTTTGTTCCACAAAATACAAATGGAAGGAACACTACCCAACTCGTTCTATGAAGCCACAATTTTAATATCAAAATCATTAAAAAATCCAACAAAGTAGTCAGGCGGTGATGGTGCACGCCTGTAATCCAAGAACTTTGAAGGCAGAGGCAGGTGGATTTCTGAGTTCGAGGCCAGCCTGGTATACAGAGTGAGTTACAGGACAGCCAAGGCTACACAGAGAAACCCTGTCTCAAAAAACAAAACAAAAACAAAAACAAACAAACAACAACAACAACAAACAATGAAGTAAGACAACTTTAGACCAATTTCTCTATGACTACTGATGCAAAAAAAAATCTTAAAAATGTATTGCCAACTGAATCCAAGAACAAGAACAAAAACATGAAAATGATCATTCACCACAGTCAAGTAGGCTTCATCCTATGGGATGGTTCAATATACAGAAATCCATCAATGTAGTCCATTACATAATCAAACTCAAAGGAAAAAAAACATATCATTTCATTAGATGCAGGAAGACCATTTGACAAAATAGAGCATCCTTTCATGCTAAAATTCTTGGAAAGAACAGGAATTCAAGGCCCATACCTAAACATAATAAAATCAATATATAGAAAACCATTAACCAACATCAAACTAAATGGAGAGATACTTGAAGCAATCCCACTAAAACCAGGGACAAGACAGGGTTGCCCTCTCTCTCCATGTCTTTTCAATATAGTACTTGAAGTTCTAGCTAGAGCAATTAGACAACAAAGGGATGTCAAAAGGATCCTCATTAGAAAAGACAAAGTCAAACTATCACTATTTGCAGATGATATGATAGTATATTTAAGCGACCCAAAAATCTCCACCAGAAAACTCCTACAGGTGATAAAGAACATCAGCAAAGTGGCTGGTAATAAAATTAAATCAAATAAATAAGTAGACTTCCTATACTCAAGGGATAAATATGACACAAAGAAATTAGGGAAATGACACCTTCAAAATAGTCACAAACAACAAAGTAATTTGCTGTGACTTTAACCAAACAAACGAAATATCTGTTTGACAAGAACTTCAAGTCTCTTGAGAAAGAAATCCATGAAGGTCTCAGAAGATGGAAAATGTTCTAAGCTCTTTGGTTGGCAGGATTAATACAGTAAAAATGTCCATCTTGCCAAAAGCAATCTACAGATTCAATGCAATCCCCATCAAAATCCCAACTCAATTCATCATAGAGTTAGAAGAGCAATTATCAAATTTATGCAAAATAACAAAAAACCCAGGATAGCTAAGACTATTATCAACAAAAAAAGGACTTCTGTTTGAAACAGTGTCTATGACCTCAAGCATTGCTACAAAGCAATAATGTTAAAAAATGCACGATATTGGTGACAGGTAAGTAGATTAATCGAATTGAACTGAAGATCCAAAAATGATCTCACCCATCTATGGTCACTTGACCTTTAACAAAAGAATCAAAATCATCCAGTGGAAAAAAGAGGCTTTTCAACGAATGGTGCTGGTGCAACTTGCACTTAGCATGCAACATACAATGGTACAGAATATCCCTTCCACTTCCAGTGGACAGGAATGTACACTCCTTGTTCAACCACATGACATGCCTGCCAGGAGACAAAGTACCTTTCCGTAAAATTCACCACACTATTTGTTATCCCACATGCAATTTACACAGCTGACACTGTACAAACACCAGAGACAGTCCTAACCTCTCTCCTGACTATGTTGACTAGTGGATTGCTAAGATCATATCTTCCCGCCTGCCACTTCTTCCAGCTTTCAACATTAGCAGACATTCCCTCTTGAACATACCCACTATACAGGTCAGTAAGAGGGGCAATACTCAGCCAACATTTTCTGCATATACAAATAGCAGTAAGTAACTCAGGAATAAAATTACCACTCAAATATGACAAACCCAGAGACCTGTATCTAGACCTATTATTGCCACAAACCCAGATTCCTGGATACCAGCATAGGAATACAATGAAGATAAGCCAGGGAACTATGTAATCAAGAAAGCCAAGATGTCCTGTCACAGTAGGTCCTCAAATATTAAAACATGTAAGAGGTCTGATACAAAAGAGGTTGTTTTGTGGAAAGGACAGAATTGAGATTCTGTGGAAGGGATAGAGTTATACAAGAAGACCTGCAGACTGGAACACATATAGGAGCAGAGAGAGTGGGGTGAGAGTAGAGAAAGACTATAGAGGGGGCATGTGTAAGGAAGAGAAACAGGGAACAAATATAGAGAGCAGCTGATGTTAGTGTTTCATGTATATAAAGCACACCTGACAACAGCAGCAATTGATGGAGGCAGATAATGATTTAAGCAGGTGCTAAGTCCCTGAGAGCAGGCCATTGACATTGCCCGCACATGGACAACTACAGAGGGAAGGTTCACACACCGAACAGGAATGGAGATAAATAGAATACATGGACTTATTGGTCAAAAAATATTTGGAGTCTAAATGATTCCTGGCACTAAATAACCAGGAACACAGCAACATATCAAATGCAAATACTACAGTTGGCTGAAATAGGAGAATATCAGCTTAAAGTTCTACAAAATAGTTTTAATGAAATACTCAATGAATAATTTCCTAACTACAAAGATTCCTATTAAGGTACAAGAAACATCCTAAATACCAAATAGATTGGAACAATAAACGTCCCCTTGCCACATAATATTCAAAGAACTATGCATGTAAAGAAATATGAAAACTGCAAAAAACCCGTCACATGTAAAAATAGACCTATTAGTTTCATACCTGCCCTCTCAATGTGCAGTGTAAAACAGAATATTTTGGACATGTGCTGCACAATAAAAAAAAACAGCCATAACATTTCTACAAGCAATCCAATGTTCCAAATAATTTGGGAAGCTTCATCCATGATATTGAAGATATTCTGCTGGCACTGCCTGAATTAGCAAGTAAGAAGCACTTCTTGAAACATCACACATATTCACATCTAGCTGATATTTCCCATCCAGTCCCTGATAGGTCCATCCACTCCAGCACCCACTGCTCAGCAACCTGTTCCTCCCCACTGTAGGCAGATATCCTGTGCTTACCATGATTCGATTTCAGAGCTTCTCTAAAGTCCCCTCACAGCAAAGCACAGAACAGCAGCGTTCAGAGCAGGAAACAGTGAACTATCCTGCAGAGCCACAGGGAACTTGACAAAAGGTATCCGCAAGGTCCTGCCTGTTTCTTTAAATGGCAGGGCTTCCTAGAGGTCTGGATTGGCCAGTAATCATTAAAACTTCTCAAGGGTAAAGTGTGCATCTAGTCCAGGGCCAAAATGTTTCCAGATATTAGGAGTGGTTTTCACTCCCTTTGCATTCGTGCCTGCCTTGCAAGAGGACTCTCACACCACACAGGCCTAGAGGACAACCCAGTATTCCAGCTCAGGCTATTCATCTGCCTGCTCCTCCCCTTGTGAACAATGACCCTGCTCTGACCACAACCTAAATTCAGACCTTGTTGAGCTTTCCTCACAGCACTTGCCTTCCTCTTCCTGTAATCAAGGTGAATAGCTTGCATAGCCCATTCCTCAGGTGCACTGGAGGAATCAATCTGACCCACAAGGGGAAGGGTGCCCAGGTTATTAACTTTAAAGATTGACTTTAGGAAATAAGAGTTTCAGATTAATGTATAGGGAGCCAGATTTGGGGGACACAATTTTGAAGAAGAAGATACAAGCAGACTGAGTGATTTTGTAATTTCCCAGCTTGTATTAATTCATGTATGTGAAAGAAAACAGATCAGATTGCAGGGGTGTAAAATTTGGGTAGTTTAACTTGAGCCAGTGAATGCTGAATTACAAAGAGGTGACTCATCTGTGGAGATGTGTGAAGCTCGTTGATACAGTTAAGTCAGCTCAGAAATTTGAGACACAAACCATTGGCTGTGCTGTGGTTGTCAGCAGTAACATTGCACATAGGGAGAAGGTCAAATACTGTCTTATTAATACCATTCCCTCGACCAGGGAATGTCTGCTCTTTTTCCAAGTTAGTATACCTATTTATTTTTAAACACAAAGTTATCTTTTTAGAAAAGTCAATTGTTGGTATCACTTTCTGTATTTTATTTTCTTTATGTTTCACTGCTCTAATCTCTTATTTGTTTCTATTCAAAGTTTAATCATCATTAAGAATTTCATTCCTTTTGCTCAGAGGCTTTGATATTTTAAATCTGGAATCCCCCACGATGATGTCACAGTATCAAGATTGTCAGTGTATCTAAGGGTTAGTGCTTGGGCAGGGTGATGGGGTCAGGGGTTGCATTGTCGGGAGTCACAGGGTCAGGGATTGCAGAGGCATCAGCTAAGGAAATGTCTGTGTAATGAATAATATACACATAATGATTCAAAGTCCTAAACAGTCTTGTTTGGAAGAAGCAACAAAATCATTTGTTTACACAGTGCAAGGCTATTAGCCATTCCCTGAGGTGAAACTTTCTAATGATATTTCTCCTTGGGTACCCAAGAGGGAGCGGGAGGAGACATAAAAAGATGGTGGTCAGGATCAGGTGTGGGGAGAGATGAGAGAGACAGAGAGAGGGTCATGATATAATATAAATATGTCATAGTGAATGATGGCAAACACCCCAGTAAAGGGGTTAGCCTCTAGAAAGTCCCACATACAATGGAAGTGAGAAATTCCCAGGTCACAAGGGGAATAACCTCAGCCAAAATATCCAACAAAGGGGAGACAGAACAACACTTAGATACTACTTCCGATAGATAGGCACAGATTCCCATCCATATCAAAATTTTATCCCAGAATTTTTCCTTTTTGAAGAAAGGCAAGCCTCCATCAGAAGCGGCAGGGGAAGGACTGAAGGAGCTGAAGGGGATTGCAGCCCCATAGGAAGAGCAATATCAACTAACCAGACCACACAGAGCACCCAGGGATTAAACCACCAACCAAAGAGTACACACGGAGGGACCCATGGCTCCAGCTGCATATGTAGCAGAGGATGACCTTATTTGATATCTGTGGGGGGGAGACCTTGGTCCTGGGGAGGCTCAATGCCCCAGTGTAGGGTGGGGCTAGAGCAGTGAGGTGGGAGTGGGTGAGTGGGTGGAGGCAAAGAGGAGAGAGGGATGGGATGGGAAGTGTGTGGAGGGAAAACAGGGGAGGGGTGATCATCTGAGATGTGAACAAACACGTCATTGACAAATGTATATGTGTCATGTTCCCAAACCTCAAGTGTGTTCCTCCCACTCAGATTTTCACACTGTTAGAAGATTTTCATCCTGGAGCCCAGGCTATCAGCACATAGGTGTGTGAGGTCTTCCCAATCCTCTAATCGTACTGAGGTATTTATGACCATCTACTACAGGATCTAAAGTATTTCCAATATTTCAGAAAAGAACATGTATCCAGAAGTGTTCAGTCTGATAACTGAGTAATCAATTGTCTTGCAAACACACAAAGTTAATATCAAATGGGCATGTAACACATTTGTAGATTTTGAGTGTACTTTCCTCATCTCAATTTTCTTATTTTTCCTTATATAGTAATAGAGTATTTGGATTGAAACACGTGATATTGTAGACATTACTTCACTCGATTTATTTCTAATTCCCAGTGGGTGCTGCTTCTTTTTATTCTTATTTATTTATTTATTTATTTATTTATTTATTTATTGGTTTTTGAGACAGGGATTCTCTGTGTAATCCTGGCTGTCCTGGAACTCCCTCTGTAGACCCGGCTGGCCTCAAACTCCATATAATGGAAAACGCCATATAATGATTAAAGATGTGAATTTCTGAAATATTTGACAGAAGGTCTAATGAAAATTAATCATCTGACACTTAATGGCTGATTATATAATCAGTGGTAGTAAAATGCCTAATTCCATACACTGGACTGGAGGTTTTCACACTGACTAGCACCATTGACATGTCATGAGCTTCCAGGCTAAGAATGTTCTGTCATGTTTTTGAAAACAAAAGCAAAAACAAAAAAAACCAAAAAAACAAAAAAAATGAAAACAACAAGAACAACAAAAATCAAAACAAATAAAACCTCCATTCACTTAAATGTGGGTTATAGATAAAATGTTAGATGAATTTCTGTACCATCACAGTTTATGACTGGTGACTAAACTTATAACACCACCATGATTGTAAATGATAACTCTGCTGTTTCTCAGTTTATGAATGACAATCTAAATTTATGACCAAGGTGAAGATAACACATATTTGGGGACAGAAATAAAATGTTCTGTGATTTGGAACAACATGGATCAATTGCTTATTACTGAGATTTATATAAATAAAAAACACTTTGACTGCCCCCCCCCAATTAGTCAAGGCTACAAGATTCTCTCTACCACCATGCCAGACTCTGTTCTTCATGGTCTCCTCTATTCTTTTTCCTTTCTGCAATTTGTCAACTTCTGGAGTCTATAATGTCTCTGATTAGTAAGTACCCTGGAACTACATAGATTGGCATAAGATCAAATCCAATCACATCCATTAATCTTAAAATTTATCAAAATCCCTCAAAGAGTCATGATGTTAAGAATTCCTGGCCTAGGATAACTCACACGTGGAGATAAGAAGATGTCCAGGAGTAACCAAACACTAAAAGACATCTTCCAATGAGGTCCTGTAAGCAGAAATGAACACATACTCTCTTTGTTACAGAAATAATTCGATACAGGCTTATATTTTCTTTCAATAAATTTAGAGTTTACAGATTCTCCATCACAGTGGCCAAAACTGTGTTTTATAATCAAAGATATATTTGGTAAAAGATCAGGATTCCTGTTGATTTCATCCATTGAAAAGGCCAATGCCAAAGCGTATTTGTGGATTTTAGTAGATTTTCTGGAAAAGAGTGCAGTGTTTATTACAGACAGATGTCTATCCATGATCATTTGTACTCAATAGAAGTACTATTCTGTATTGGAGGTTTCTGTAGCTGACCTCCAAAGATGGAAAAAAAATGGATTTATTTGTGAGATTGGGTTGAAATGAGAACCAGGAAATAGCAAACACTGTTCATGACAATGTGGTTCCCATAAATAAAATACGGTATTTACATAATTCAGAAAGAACATTTACATCTCCATTTTTGAGTGCTTTATCAGAAGGTTCAGAGAAAACCACAGATGTTGACAAAACAGTAATACTGATCATGACTTCATTTTGAAATTATTGAGCAATATAAAAATACTTCTGTTATGAGAACCATTGAATTCATGATTTTTTCTCATGAAAATAACTCAATTGTTTAAAGAAGTAAAAAAAATATTTATCAGTGCATAATAGTCTCTCTTATCTAACACCATCTTCTTAAATTTGTCTTTGAACATTTTGATGAAATAAAATATTTTCAAAAGATTTATTTTTACGTGAGTTCAAATACCAAACATGCATTTGGTAAATGATAAATGTTTATGTATACATTTGAAATACTTGAGCAAGGATTATGTAGATCCTAAGAGGGAAATACATTCATGTGTTTTAAAAGATATTTTGTTTTAGACTACTTGCTTCAAATATGCAGGTTTACATTTGTGACAGGCAAATAGTACAGAGATTTAGGTCTTTCCATACGACCCATGTATCATTCACCTAGTTTATATTTACAAAGTAATGTGATATATTCACTCTGGATACTTCTCATAAGTATAACTTAATTGTTAGGAAACATATTTGATAATATTTACACTAACACAACACTATCATCCTACTGAGAAGTAGGAAAATAAGGAAATTGCAGTGATATTTATCAATGCCAGTATTATCTGTTTATAAATTAGAAGAGATTTTGGTGTTAATTATATAGAATATATTAATTTTTTGTAATAAATGTGGCCCACAAGTCAGAGGTAGTAGGACAATACCACTTTGTATTTATGTTTATGTGAAGAAATATATCTCCTGTCTCACCCTTGCCAGCTCATATAATCTTATCAATAAACACTAAAAATACACCTACATATACAATAATTAAATTTGAAGTAAGCCAATAAGGTTTTCAAAAATTTGTAAAGCTGTGTTGTTTTCATTCTATGCACTATAAAATAGCCCATTTTTGAATATTCTTTATCACCACACACAAAAATTCGCAAATAAGATTTTACTCATCCACAAAAGAAATTTAAGAATGGACTTTGTGCAATGTTTGAAATATGTCCTAACACTAAATTTTAGGAATTATCAGTTACTGAAGATGTCTGTGTAGCCTATTAGTCTAAATGGATGTGTTTTAAAGCAACTATCAGCAATCCTGAAAATGGGTATCATTAACACACTGAGAACATGTGCACCTATATTTACTGAAATTACTAAAAAGAGGGCCCTATAAGATATAAATATCATTAAAACATCATAGATTCACCAACATAAATAAGAAGTCTTTTTTCTTAAATAATGACAAAAATCTAAAAGACAACTCCTGTATCACTGTTGTCAAATGTCCCAACTAGCCCACATCACAACCATCACCCATGCCAGTAAAAAGAGACATAATCACTCACTACTATTATTGATAGACTCACTATTCAAAGAATGCAAACATATCATTGGATCTATATGTTACAAATATGTTTTAATCTAAAGAGGGAATGCCACACAGAATTTGATAAAGCATAGAAGCCAGTGATATCACATAAACTGTATGAAGCAAAAAAGGCACAGTGCTTTTGGATTATCTTTTGAAACACTTGGATGTCTTGCTCTCTAAGGACCTAAATATTCCTTGCTCATATACATACACAGATATCCATCCAGGCATTCATAAGTATGAATTTCTGAGTCTAAAGATCTATTTCCAAACTTGATGACATTTATAAAGCAAGAAGTGACCACATGCAACAAAAGTGAGAGAGAGGGCTGGAGAGACGGCTCAGAGTTTAAGAGCACTCACTGACTGCTCTTCCATAGGTCCTGAGTTAAAATCCCAGCAACCACACTGTGGCTCACAACCATCTGTAATAGAATCAGATGCCCTCTTCTGATATGTGTGAAAACAGTGACAGTGTACTCATATACATAAAATAAATAAATAGTAATAAATATGAAAGACTGAGTTTGTATATATGTAAGGCTCTTGACAACTATATGTGTCATGAATATTACTGGAAATAGCATATGCTCTAGGAGCAACACACTGATGAAAGGACTTTCAGCAATGATTATGTCCACTTATTTGCATGTACTTTGGGAAAAACACAATGAAATATTATGTCATCAGTTTCAATAAGGTATTACTGTGTAGAGTGCAATATAAACTTTAATAGGAAGGCTTTATGTAAAGATTCCATGTACATATATCCTATATTCATCAGCTTGCAGGCTCTAAATGGGAAAATAACATTGAATCTGTTGAATTAAAGATTTTTCTTGGTGTTCAGACTTAACAACAAAACAGAAGACTCATGGATTCGTCTAATATTCATCCTCAGACCACGCAAGAAATATTCTAGATGTCACTTATATGGAAAATACAAATGTACTTACAGGACATTCAGAGTCTGGTTGGAATAATCTTTCTCCAAAGGTTTCTGAACTGCTCCAAGGACAAAGGAACAAGTTAACCACAAATCTTCATCCTTTAGTTCACTCAGATTTATTCTCCAAAAGCACTTGGGATCAGTGTAACTGGCCATGAGAAGTGGAATGTTGAGGAGGAAGAGGACTACCATCAAGATGAACATATTTGTTCTGTCTGCCTTAAACCTTGGCACTGTGGATTGCTAAGTCCCACGTATATCAGCACATCAAATTTCTGCCTGCTTTTATTTCTTTTGGCAGAGAAAAGTTTGCTACATATCCATGATTCTTTTTTTATTTTTCAGATTTCTCGTGAGCCGCAGAGACTTGTTAAACTCTCTCTTCCCTGGGGCTCAGCACCTGGTGTCCATAGCCCATGTAAAAAGCAAGAGAGGGCAAATAAGATAATCAATTCTCAGGATCAATGATATCACTCCTGTTTGTGAAAAGTTCCACTGGAAGGAAACTTTATTGTTCAAAGTCTTCCTGGACCCTTGGAAAGTTTGACTTTGATCCTTGTAAAGTTTCAACAAGGTGATGATGTGGACACAGTTAGAAATTATGTCAGTGAATTGTATCCAGTGACTTACAGAGGGACATCCGGTAAAAGTACAATCTTAGCTACTTGATACACACAGGACAGTGTATGACAGAGTCCAAGTCAGGAAGAGGCAGTCTCAAGTTTATAGTCACTAAAACCCACAGACCATGCACAGTGTGGACTACACCACCAGCGACATGAACATATTATCTGAACAAGGCTTCTGCTTACATTGTCTTCAGGATCAATAAACAGACCAAATCACAAATACATTGAATCCTGATCTATCCCAAATTATACAGTTCTTCCGAGATCCGCAGTTAATTTATGTGATCAAAGATTGATTTTAAAGGTTCAACCAGATCCAGAGAAAATGCTGTGTGCTTTCTTTTTCCTTTCTTTCTTTTTATTGCTTATTTTATTAATTTACATTTAAAGTTTTATCCCCCTTCCACGTTTCTCCTCAACAACCCTCCCATCACTTCCCCCCCCTCCAGCCTCTCTGAGAGTGCTCCCCTGCCCACCCACTAACTCCTGCTCAGCACCCTAGCATTCCCCTACCCTGGGTCGTCTATCCTCCATAGGACCAAGGGGCTGCTCTTCCAGTGATGCTAGAGAAGTCTATCCTCTGCTACATATCCAGGTAGAGCCATGGGACCCACCATGTGTACTCGGTGGTTGGAGGATTAGCCCCCTGGACTCTACCTTCCAATCCTCAATACTGATGAGAAATCAATCTTAATATTTGAATTTGAAATTGTGATCTTCCTCCCTGATCCTGAGGATTTTTTTTCTTCAATGTAATAACTTGTGCTGATCCATCTATTCCACTTTATCTTTGTTTTCTTACATCGTTTTTTACTCATTTTACCTGGCAGTAGTGGCTGTGTGGAAGTGTTGTTTAGAAATATCTTCTTAGTGTCTTAGGAGTAAATAGTGACTGTGAAGCAACACTGTGATCTAATGTGTGAGCTTCACTTATAAAATCTTTCCACTCCTCTATTCTTGCATGTATTTTAGAATCAACACTGACCATCAAAGTCTTTAGTGATGACTGTACAATCATGGACCTCTTTCAGTGGATTTGGAATGAAAGACAGAAGAGAATATGTACCAACTCTTTGGTTTGTGTGATACTATAACCTATTATGTGTTTTAATGAGATGAATAAGTTTAGTATTTTGCACTGGATATTGCTTTACACTTAAAAGTCAATGTTTTCCATACGTGTGACTTCCGGTTCTGAGATAAGCTGTCCCAGAGTGCTGAGACTTGTATCTAGAGGAATGTGAATGGAGAGTCTTTCATAAGAATACTGAGTAAAGTTGTCTTTTATGAGTAAGCAATGGGGCCATCCACCAATCTCAAAAAATTTTAACCCATTATTGCTCCTGTTTGAAGGAAATACAGGCACAAAGAGAAGAGCAGGGACTGAAGCAAAGGCCTTCCAGAGATGCCCCTCCTGGGGATCCATATCATACACAGCCATCCAGACCCAGACGCTATTGCTGATGATAAAAAGTACTTGCAGCTGGGCGGTGGTGGTTCACGCCTGTCATCCCAGCACTCTGGGAGGTAGAGGCAGGAGGATTTCTGAGTTCAAGGCCAGCCTGGTCTAGAGTGTGAGTTCCAGGACAGCCAGGGCTATACAGAGAAACCCTGTCTTGAAAAAAAAACAAAATCAAAAAAAAAAAAACACTTGCAGACAGGAGCCTCACATCACTGACCCTGAGAGGCTCTGTCAGGGCTTCACCAATACAGAAGCAGATTATTGCAGCTAAGCATGAGACTGAACACAGGGACCCCAGTGGGGGGATTAGGGGAAGGACTGAAGGATCTGAAGGGGTTTGCAACTCCATAGGACAAACAGCAATATCAACCGACCAGACACCCCAGAGTTCCCAGGGACTAAACTACCAGCCAAATTTTACACATGGAGGGACCAGTGGCTCCAGATGCATATAAAGGGGAGGATGACTTTATCTCATATCAGTGGGAGGGGAGGCCCTTGGTCCTGTGAAGACTCAACTTTGCAGTGAAGTGGAATGCTAGGCCAGTGAATTAGGAGAGCATGGGTGAGTGGGGGAGCACCCTCATGGGAGCAGGGGGAGATGGCATAGGTGTTTGCCTTGGGGAACCTGGAAATGGGGATAATATGTGAAATGTAATAAAATAAAATATCCAATAGAGAAAAGAGGAAAATTCTGCAAATTAACATTCAAGTAGCCCAGATTTAGTATCCAAGTGTTTCTGGTTAATAATTATTATTTCTTTTGAATGTACCATATATAATTTTGGGTTTCATTATGGCACACTAACACTAGTGTAGCATATCCTTTGATGGTATCAGCACTGCTATAATCATTATCTGTTGCATATTTTCCCCTTCTTGTTAATGACTCATTCCTCAGTTCAATCAAACGCCTTTGCCCTTCATGACATTCTGTGTGCAATCTCAATGTCCAATTCAAGAATGATATTTTTCTTCTATATTTTCATGTTATCAGCTTCACATGATATATCCATTCCCAATTCCTTCATGCCTTTTCAGTTTTCAAATAATACCTCTCCTACTTTCTTTGTGCAAAGATGCGAAAACACACACACACACACACACACACACACACACACACCCTGATAAAAAAGACATATACTGTTACATCAAAACTAAAAAGTGATGAATTACCTCAGTCTGTCTTTAGTTTGATATAATGTCCTCCTGTTTTAGCCTCAATTCTTGTGAACAAGAACATATACTTGTAAGTTGGAGAATTTTTTCTTATGTGTATGTCAAGTCTTCATGTCTGTCATCTAAATTGTGATATAAATATGAGAACAGTGGACCCAGAAATATTATTTGTATTATATCATCCTTGTTCCAGTATTTCTGCATTACATAAGTACTATTTACTTAACATTTATTAGATTAGTTTGTGAGATTTATTCTAAATGTTTATATTGAATCACAGATATTCATTGAATTACACTATTAAAAATGTTAAGAATGCAGTTTAAATGAAAATAATGAATATCCATTTTTAAATTAAAATAACTAACATATTATATGTTTTCTTTTTACTCAATTTTTAAATGCATCAATTCATCTTGAATATTATATTTAATCATAAAAAGACATTGATAGAAAATTAATTATTGTTTACTTCTAAAGAAATCCACTAGAATTTTGGGTAAGCTAGAACACACTCCTACATGTACTGCCTCTCATACTTTAATAATTTGTAAGACGTCATTCAAAATTTTCATGCTCAAAATATCATTTGGTCTCTGTTTTTCTACCCTTTTCTATAATGAGAATAGATTCACAAGCTATCTCAACTACGATTTTATTTTTGATACTTAATATACCAGTCATACACATGTAGTCCTCCATAATGTTAAAAGTTGAAGTAAAATCGAAGGACTGTTTTAAAAGATGTTAAAATTATTAATGTCAGCTTTGTCTTTCCTAAAAACAATAATCAGCTTGTTTGGTTAATACAAAAATATCTCTACTGACTGCCTTCATTTTATTATGAAGTGTTGCTGGGTAATTGCAAATACTTTTCTTCACCTTATACATCCTTCTGCTGCTTTCAATTAATAAACATCTACATCAAAGATATACATTATCACAGAATAAAAAGCTGGAAAATTGTTTGACACAAATGGACCTAAGGAGCAAGATGGTGGAACCATTCCACCTGGTAACACAATAGACTTCAATCAAAAACATATCATAATATAAGAAGAAGGAAGCTACATACTCATCAAATTGCTTTCATTCTAACATTTTGTGCCACAAACACAAGGAAACCCATTTTTGTAAAAGAAATACATGTAAAGCTTAAATCACACAATGACCTTCTCAAATTGATAGCAGGAGACTTCAGTACATTATGCTGAACAGTGGAATGGTCATTAAGAAAATAAAATAAATGGAAAAATAATATACGTACCGAATACTTTCAAACAAAATGATTTAAGAAAAATGCTATGAACAATACATATAATCACAAAAGAATAAAATTTATTCTTGTCATGCATGGTTTTTTTCCCAGTTTACTGCATGATAAGTCATACAACCAAACCCTACACATACAGAATATTTGAAATAATATTTATATTAACATTCTGGCATTAATATCTACAAAGTTTCAACTATAAAAGAATATACAGAAACCTTTCAATCTCAGGTAAGATGACCAAATGTTGTGAGAATTGGAGCAAGAAAAAAATGAAATTACAGACTTCCTATAATTAATTGAAAATAAGGTAAAACCTATGGGGCAAAGTAAGGCTGGGATAAGGGGAACCTTCATTTTCTGTTTCCTATGTTATCACCATTATTTACCAACACAGTCTTATAACACTTTTTTCCCTATATTTCTTCAATATTTTCAGAAATATTTTCCATGTAAATCTTCAATTTTATCATAAAATATTTCTATATACCTCTTTATTTAGTTAAAATTATTTTCTATATCTTACATATTATCTGTATAATTTTCCAAGAAAATTTTCAATTTTAACAATGTTTTGTATACATTTCTTCAATTTTATCAGAAATATATTCAAAGCATATCTTAAATTTTTATCATAAAATATGTTAGATGCAAAACGTTCACAAATACCCACCAAATTCACTGTTTAAGGCACATTAAAATTAAGACATTTGTGTGTCTTTCATTCACAATTTCAAAACATTGGTCCAAGTGGAGAGAAGACATACCCACCCACTGAAAACAGAGCACCAACACATCATAAGGACATCTTACATAAGTGTATCCTGATGCTTGTATGGACATGGTTCCTTTATGGTAATGTTTGCTCAGTAAAATAAATTTTATGACTCAATCTACTGAGGACACCATTCTTTATATTAAAATGATCAATTTTGAGACTGTAATTAGGATTTTAACCATCAAGGGAAAAATGCATTTTCCATGACAATATGAAATTTATAACTATATGGCCACATAGGGCTTCACAGCTATATCCTTCCCATGCAAGGAAGGACTCTAGAAACCAGGCTAGACATCACTGTCCATGCTCAGGCTTGGTGGTTATAATCTCTCTCCAGAAAACACTCATCTCCCAGATAATAGGAGCTATGATCTGCGTAGAGTCATGGAGTGTTAATAGATTTGAGAAATTTAGACCACACTTGGAGGCAGTCAGGTGTGGTATACTGAGATTAATTCAGTTATAAAATAGGTTGGAAGAGACTGAGGGAATCTGAGTGCTGTTTATGAAATGGAGAATGTGGATATTTGTTGGCAAATTTGGATATAAAACTGTTGGGTAGTGTCTGGTGAGATGGGTCTCCCACAGCCAGAATTACAGGCAATGGAATAAAGAGAATATACTATACCCTTTGTTTTCAACTCACAGTCAGAGTGTCAGATCTGAGTAATCTTGTTTTCCTGATCCCTGTCCACAGGCATCCTCTCCAAGCAAGACCGTCCTGAGAACGTCCCTCCCGTCCTGAGTCTCCACAGGCTGAAGGTGTCCCTGGAACTGCCTTCTAACAAATTCATGCGGCCAAAGCCTAGGAAGAAAGTGGACATCTCAAGTCTTCTGCTGCCAACTTGATGGGCGGGCTCTTCTCTCCATCCTGTCCCAGGTCTCCACAGTTAACACATTTGGAAATAAAGCACACCACTTTCCCATTGTTCTGACCCTGAAAAATCTCAGTGGCTGAGACCTCTGGCTTTTGAAAGGGAGGTGATCAACATTTGTGTCCCAGGAGAGTCTCCCGGGATGGGCTCCTCAGCTTCTGTTCAGTAGAGGGAGAGCATTAAAGGGAAGGCAAAGCCTGTTCCCCATGACATACACAATCCCTTGTCTGAACATTCTAGTGTATCCTGGAGAGCTCTAGGCTTCCCCTGTGATGTCACCTGTGATGTCACAACACCCCCTGCTCTCAGGGCATTCAATAAGTCCCTAGAGAGCACACCCATATTTATGTCTGCAAGTTGGAGGAGGAGTCTACATGAGAGTGAGAATGGGGAGCTTAGAGAAATAAGAGAGAAGCCAAGGGAAGCTGGCTTTCCATCTCACTGGAAACTAGCAAGGAAGATGTGGTCCTGGGAAAGGCACAGTGAGTCATGGAGCAGTGAGGTGAAAATTCCTGGAGTAGGCACACATGAGCCTGGCTTCCCAGGAGTGGGTGACAGGAAATGTTGCACACAGGTGCACACTGCCTTCCCAGCTTCTATCTTGGTCCCATGAAGCATCATCATCTGCAGGCTCAACCTCCCCTTGAGTATCCTAGCTTGGAGAACCCAGATGCTTTTGCCAGGTAATGGTGGGGAAGGGCATTCCTGGCTGTTGCAAGGTAACTTTTGGATGGAGCTTAGACAGAATCCTAACAAGGGTGAGGTGCCTCAGGGCCTGGCTGTAAGGGACTGCCTTGGTTTTCTTAACTGGTGTGGGAAGGCACCATTCCCTGACTAGGAACCCGAGAAGTGTGTGGAAAGGGGCTGAGCAGCAGCAGCCGTTCATTGTTCTTGGTGTCCTGATTAGTTTCATACCTGGTGTGAGTGAGCAGCAGATTGATAATTAATCAATGATCAATATTCAACACATATTTAATTGATCAACAATTAGTTAATAATCAATATAATTAAACAACCAACAACTACTCAGTTAGTTTAATCTTTGCTGGACCAAAAACTGACTCAATTGATTACTGATTGGTTGTGAACTGTGGGTTCCTGACTGACTATAGGTTGATTGATTGATTAATTGGAGACGCATTGGCGATTGGCTAATTCCAGAAACCCTGGTCTGAGTATGCATTCCGCAGGTCTACAAAGCTCAACTGAATTTGGCAGAATAAGGCAATTTTTTTGTGGAGGGTTAAATATTCTGCATTTTTCAAGGCACCTAAGAGGTCCTGCATTTTGTATTGTTTCTGTAGCCACTGGGAATTCATTTATAAACTGATGAAGAGACTCTATCTGAAGGATTTAGCAAGACAGGATGTTAAACTTTATCAACAAAAGCTGGTGGGTTTCCATTTTACTTTTAGGGTAACCCTGGACTTGTGGCAGGAATACTTTTGATTCTTAGGGCTACCTTATGTCCTTTTTTGAGTGACTGCTCAGATGGATGCAAGGGTAATGGGGTTCACCCATGGCAACTGCCTCATTCAGGTTAGCAGAGGTATGCTGGGGCAGTGATGGTGTCCAATACAGAGATCACATGCACAGAACCACACCTGGCAGGAATGTCAGCCCAGAAAGCTGAACTGGCAGCTCTGAAAAAAAGTCATTAGAGCTAAGACAGTACATTAAACTCGTTAAAACCACTTTCTATGGTGTATGGTTACTTCCTGTTATGTCACAGTCACTTCCTGTCAAGACCTGGCCACTTCCTGTGACACTGATGGTCACTTCTGGCCACTGAAGGGGCACTTCCTATTAAAGTGAGTCACTTCCTGTGGTGTACACTCACTTCCGGTTAGGGCCAGTCACTTCCCTTGACATCACAGCCACTTCTGGGTGTGGCACAGCTACTTCCTGTCCTTCTAATGGTCACTTCCAGTCATGATGTGTCCACTTCCTGTGGGTTGATAGACTTAGGCATGCCCTCCTCACTGCAGTAAGGTTATCTTTTCCCCAGGGTCAAGATACAGATGACCGGTGTGCCATTGCTGCCTCTCATACCAATGGGGCCATTTATAAGGAGAGGAGCCTTCTGATGGGAAAGAACTAAACTCCATCCCAGAGAGCAACAAGACAGCCCCGTGGGTGGCCCCTAGAAATTGGGTTCCTCATGTCTTTGATCACAGCAGACCCAGGAAATCACACACTCTATGATGAGACAAAAGATGTGATCAGGGGAAAAAAATCTATTGATGTATCAGTGTTATAAGAGATGAGGGAAGATAGCTAACTGACCACAACCTAATTGTATGAGAGAAAATGGGTCTACACAAAAATAAAAGAAGATATTAGAGACTTTCTAAAGTTCAATGGAAATGAATATGTACCCTGCACAATCTCATGGAACACAAAGAAAATGAAAGTGGGGCTAAGAAGAAAGTTCACAACACAAAATGCATACATGAAAAAAAATTGCAGAGCTCTCATGCAGGTAATTTAACAGCATGCTTCATAGACTACCACAGAGGGACATGAGGGAGCAATGAATACAAGGAGGAGATATCAAGAAATTATCAAATTGGGAGACAAAATCAATAAAATTGAAAGGGAATAAAACAAAGAATTAATGAAACATGGAGTTGGTCTTTTGAGCCTTTTATTAGAAAAGATACACAAACCCTTATTAAAAGATAAAGAATATGCAAAATAATGAAATATAAAATAAAATTAGAGATAAAATAAGAGACAATGAAGAACATAGTTCTTATTTAAAAAAAAAAAAAAGGGTGCACTCCACCAAATTGGAAATTGTATAAGAAATGGATAATTTAATTGGGTCTGGCTTAAAATTTCAGAAGTTTAGTCAATTTTCTTCATAGCAGAAAGAATGGCAGGCATGCAGGCAGATATGAAGCTGGAGAAGATGTTGAGAGTTCTGCACCATTAGCCCAAGGCAGCTAGAAAGAGACTCTCTTCCAGTGACCTAACAGGAGGTCTCTTCAGCACTGGTAGTAATTTCAAAGCCCACTCCCACAGTGATGCACTTCCTCCAACAAGACCACTCCACTGCATAATGCCACTCACTTAGCTTAGCATATTTAAATTACCACATTCCATTGCTGGCCTCCATATGATTGTTGAAACACATGAGGTATAGGGATCATACTTAACCATGCAGAATACATGAGATTGAACTCTAATAGTCCCCATCCTCTATAGCAGGTTCAAAAATGTTAAGAGTCCAAAGTTCAAAGACTCTTCTGAGATGAATCCTATCATGAAATACTAATTCCATATATTTTCATTTAAAAAAAGCACATCACATGTCTTCATATTAACAGGATACACGTCACTATTCTTAAAGGACATTGTGAGGAAATCCTGGACCTATAGAAGAACAGAAGGCAGCTGAGAAATCTCGAAACTCTGCATGTCTAGGTCTGATGTCAATGCATTCTAATCTGTAACTCCTTTCTGCTTTGTTCACTGAAAGCACAATACTTACTCTTTGAGTGGTTTTATTACCTTAATGCAGTTTTCCTGAGCAGGTAACACACGGTTTTAACATCTCAAAGTCTTGGTGTCTCCAAGGCAACTTCAATATCACAGCTTCTTGTTTCAATGTCCTGGATCCACACATGATCTTCTCTGCTCCTCCAAAGAGATTGGGTCACTTTTCCATCTCTGCCCTCTCTATCACTCTAAGCTCTGGTTGATTCTACTCCCCTGCTCCTTCTGTTCTTGCTGCTTATCCCATGGTGCTTGCATCTTTAGGATGCTGGGTTCTTCTGTTGCAACTAGGCTTGACTGATAGCCTCCCTTATGCTTAATCAGTGGTTCCAAGCCTCAGCATCTCTGCATGACAACTTCATGCATTCGAAACCAATACTTCCTGGGTGATTCTTACACATGACAAAGTCCAACAGCACCACTAGTTTCAACCTTGGTGATCCCTGGAACACACCTTCTGTGTCACTCAGAAAACACTACCCAGGATATTTCACCTCAGTGATGCTGATTTCTTCTCCATCACCTCTATTTCTTGAACTACAGCCATCCAGCATTAATTGTCTCACTAGTCCCTTCTATTCTTGCTTCTAAATCCAGATCCATATTGACAAAGCTGCTGAGTTCTGCCACTTGAAGTGGCTGCAACAAGGCCTCTTCCATTACATTATCACCCACTTTCTATTTTTCAAAAAGCTTCACTGCCAAAGCTTGGCAGTTTTGGAACTTGCTCAGTAAATTAAGCTTGAACACAGAGATTGGCATGGCTCAGTTTCCTGAACTCTGGATGAAAAAATCATGTAACAATGCCTGGACCTAAGGTTTCCTTTTAGTTCTTAAATTGAAAACCCAGAACAGCAATCAAGATCCATCCTTTCTCACGTTGACACATACATGTATCTTTGTATCTTTACATGAAAACAACAACGAGGTAATAATTCCTAAAATGATAGAGTTCACATCCATACATCTGCAAATCCATATTTTTAGCTGTGATGGAATTTTGCCCTTATGTAACCATTCATTTAATACCATTGAATATCCTCTTTCACAGGATTTATCATCCTTCAACTTCCTGATGATGCCTTGCATTTTGAACCTTACATTTTTTTCCTTTCTTAGTTTCTATGCTTGTTAAAAACTTCCGGGTCAAATTATATGAGGTGATTGTCCTGACTTACTTTGTCAAAGCAATTAAAGTAAATCTCTTTAACATAACCACAAGGAAAGTCTTCAGTCAAGGGTAAAAGGCACCAACCTTCTTTGCCAAAGCATCAAAAGAACCATCTCCAGAGTAGAAATAATCTCAGGCACACATTCAGATCATATTCCTACTATGATAGCCCCATAACTCCCAATTAATTCATGATTATATTAATTCGGGTTCTATACAGCACAGATAATTTGTAGACTTCTCCTTTGTGAACATACTTTACCACATTGATTACTTTAATAAGGTTTCTATCTGTTATGTGTTCTTTTATGATATTGGAGATGATTGGGTGCTGCAAAAATTTTACATCATTGATTACATTCATAAGTTTTTTTTTCTCCAGTATGTGTTCTTTTATGATATTGCAGAATACTGTGACATGCAAAAGCTTTATCACATTGTTTACATTCATGAGGTTTCTCTCCAGTATGCGTCATTTTATGTATTTGGAGGTTACTTGATCTTGCAAAGGCTTTACCACATTAATGACATTCATAAGATATCTCTCCAATATGTGTTACTTTATGTCTTTGGAGATCACTGGGTCTTGCAGAGTCTTTACCACATCGATTACACTTATAAAATTTCTCTTCAGTATGTGTTCTATGATATTGGTGGTGACTGGGTGTTGAAAGGGCTTTACGACATTTATTACATTAATAAGTTTTCTCTCCTGTGTGTGTTCTTTTTATGATAATGGAGATAACTGCGTCTTGAAAAGGCTTTGTCACATTGATTACATTCAAAAGGTTTCTTTCCAGTATGTGTTACTTTATGTCTTTTGAGATTACTTGGTCTTGCAAAGGCTTTACCACATTGATTACATTCATAAGGTTTCTCTCCAGTATGTGTTGTTTTATGTCTTTGGAGATCACTGGGTCTTGCAAATGCTTTACCACATTCATTGCATTCATAAGGTTTCTCTCCAGTATGTGTTATTGTATGTCTTTGGAGATCAGTGGGTCTTGCAAAGTGTTTACCACATTGATGACATTCATAAGGTTTCTCTTCAGTATGTGTTCTTCTATGATATTGGAGATGACTGGGTCTTGAAAAGGCTTTACGACATTTGTTGCATTCATAAGTTTTCTCTGCTGTGTGTGTTCTTTTATGATAATGGAGATAACTGCGTCTTGAAAAGGCTTTACCACATTGATTACATTCAAAAGGTTTCTCTCCAGTATGTGTTTTTTTATGACATTTGAGATTACTCAGTCTTGCAAAGGCTTTACCACATTGACTACATTCATAAGGTTTTTCTCCAGTATGTGTTATTTTATGTCTTTGTAGATCACTGCGTCTTGCAAAGACTTTACCACATTGATTACATTCAAAGGGTTTCTTTCCAGTATGTGTCATTTTATGTCTCTGGAGATTACTTGGTTTTGCAAAGGTTTTACCACATTGATTACATTCATAAGGTTTCTCTCCAGTATGTGATGTTTTATGTCTTTGGAGATCATTGGGTCTTGCTTTACCACATTGATTACATTCATAAGTTTTCTCTTCAGTGTGTGTTCTTCTATGATATTGGAGAACACTGGGTCTTGAAAAGGCTTTACCACATTGACTACATTCATATGGTTTCTCTCCAGTATGTGTTCTTTTATGATACTGAAGATAACTGGATCTTGAAAAGGCTTTACCACATTTATTACACTCATAGGGTTTCTCTTCACTACGACTTCTTACATGCCTGCAACAATAAGAACATGTGAAAACTTTACCACATTCATTATTCTGATCAATCATGTAATCAATATGAATTATGTTTACAATTTTGTCTAATGGTAAGGAAGCATCAGATCTTAAGGTTTTAGCCCTTTCTTTGTTTATGGTCTTTTCCCTAATCCTGAGTTGTTCAAGACACCTGCAGTGGTTATTACATGGCTCATATTTATAACATCCTCTTATTATTTGGGATTTTTATATGATATATTTAAGCTATCTGAGAAAAGTTTGAACAAATCTGATCTTTATAACACTGGTGTCATTCATATTTTTTCCTGTAGTATGAATTACAACACATTTGACTGTGAACCAGGACACACAGAAGAATTTCCAAATTCCCAGTACCCATAAAGATTTTCAACACTATGATTTTGCGGCTATTCACCCTAAAACTATAAAACCAACTACTTGCAAATTTCTATAATATTCCTAATGTCTATCAAAAGCAGAATAATACATATCTTCTCTTTGTTTTAGAACAAAAAAATTATGTTGCTTCTTTCAATATCCCTATGTTCACATGTTTTTTATCCATTGTGACACATGATATACCTAATTAAAAAAGAATGACAAATGAAAGCTTTACATATTGGATTCACACTGTTTGAAATTTTGTTTCTCATAACGTGTACAATATAGACTGTTTCTTTACAACAAAATTCTTGATTTTCATAAAAAGCCCTCTCATCAAACTTAATCATATTACTAAAAGAATATGAGTATAAGCAATTTTACTATAGTCTGTTTGCTTATTAGAATGTTTTGGATATAAATTTATCACTATTCAATGTGCAGTTTCTAAGTACTATGATACCACAGATTATCTGGTACACAACAATGGTCTAAAGGAGCTATATATCAAACAGATACACTAATCAGATGTCGGATCTTGAGGTACATGGTTTTGTAAGAATATTATAACCATAGCTACATGTAAAGAACTGTTATTTAACACTCTTGCTTTTCATTGGAGATTCTGGAATATATTAAAATTCCCTCAGAGGCAAATTTGTATCAGCTTGCACATGAAAATTACCTTTCATGCCTTCTACTACTTTGACAATGTTCTTCAAGATGATGGTCTTTCAGATAAGAGCCTAAATCACAGTATCAGAAAATCAATGATATAACCTTTGAAATAAGGCAAAATTCATGGTACTGTGAATTTTCACTGAACTCTTAGAGTTAAAATGAAAGTTCAGTGAAACTGAATTATTAAGTTCTTCATTATTCACAATTAAGATAATAGAATAGAATCAATAATCAAGAAACTTTTTTTCCTTTAGAAAAAAAAATAACAGTCTTACCTATGGCTTTGAGGTTCATGTAGGTTTCCAACATCACATCTTTGTAGAGATTCTTCTGGGAAGGATCCAGCAAATTCCACTCTTCCTCAGTGAAGTTCACATGCACATCATCAAAAGTCACTGCATCCTAAATATCATGTACATATGTACAAAACAAAGCATGATACTTACATCACAGTAAAGGGAATACATGCTTTCTTGAAAATATATTCACATAATCCTGGCACTTGCTCCATTTATATTCTGACTCAGAAAATATAATCACAGTGTCATTTTAGGAGCTTGAATTATAAGATGTACATATATCTCTTTTGAACTCTTTGATTAGGATACAGCCTTACCAGAGAAATTACAATTGAGGGAGATGCATGGGAAACAGATATACAATACTGAGCCCACATCTGAAAAATTGTATGAACAATTACTATCTACAAATCTCATGGGCAAGCTGGGTGTATTTGCTCATGCCTTTAGTCAAAGAGCCACAGGTAGGTGTATGTCCTTTAGCTTGATACCAGCATGGCCTATGTAAGGTGTTCTAGGAGACCAAAGTTTATATATTAAGACCTTCAATCCCCTACAAAAATCAACCAAGGAAACAATGATGATAGAGAACTCACAGTTCTTTACTAAAACTTCCTACATTCACTTCTGATCTTTATTCATCTTGCAGAACCATGAAGTACAACAGTCTAAACTATAACATTATAATAAAATGTTACTAAAAGGGAATGCGTGTTTAAGTAGTTACAAATGAACAGATGAAAATAATAGTCATATAAATGTTGATCATAAATGAGCAATTTAGGGGAGGAGAGAGGACTCAGCATTGGAGAGCTCCTGCTTGTCTTCTACATAATGTTGGTCAATTTCTTGCAAACACATTGGCGCCAACAACTACTCATTACTTCAAGATCAGGAGTTCTGAGAACATTTTCTGACTACATTAAAGATGAGTCACGTGATATCATTACTCATGCACACATACAAAATACTCTTATTTATTCAAACATTTCAGAATAAAACATAAGACTGAGGCACAAGGTCATATATTTAGCACCCAATGAAAGTAAAACCTCATATAATATGGATGTCATGAACATATGCAAACCTGAGAAATAGAATATAACATATATTTGGCCAAATTTCAAAACTAAAGAGTGGATGTGAAATCACACAAAAACTTATACTAACTTTAAAAAACATGTGAAGAGGCTTGTGTGGTTTCTCTACCTACTATCAGGACAGGCAAAGTGTCACAGAAAGAATTTTTTTTAAAGAAAAGCTAAAATAAAATAAATTTAAAAATATAAAACCACCTGACTTTTAAATTAGATGATTATTGAATAGCAAATGCGTCTATTGCATCTTATGTGACTTAGCGAAAGTTTATAGTGAATATATGGGAGCATGAGAAGAAAGAAACCCAAATCAGTTTCAACCACAACACAGTAGACACTAAGAACACAATGTTTACCCTCTAAAAGAAATAAAAGGGTAAATCTGGAGCAGAGACTGATGGAATGGCCAATGAAAATTTTCCCAACTAGATCCACCTTATGGGCAAGCTCCAATCCATGACATTATTAAGGATACTCAGTTATGCTCCCATACAGGAGCCTGGCATCATGGTCAATTATGAGTCTCCACAGAGTATCTTACTTAAACCAATGCAATGAACCCAAATCACATGTTGAATTTAACTTTGGACTCTCATGGAATAGTTGGGGTAAGGATTGAAGACC
This sequence comes from Apodemus agrarius, assembly GCA_964023405.1. Taxonomy (NCBI): domain Eukaryota; kingdom Metazoa; phylum Chordata; class Mammalia; order Rodentia; family Muridae; genus Apodemus; species Apodemus agrarius. The sequence goes on from OZ030029.1 coordinate 2,388,083, forward strand.
CTGAAGTGGATAGGAACTCCACAGGAAGATCAACAATCTCAACTAACTTGGACCCGTGGGGATACTCAAGAGACTGAACAATGAACCAAATAGCATACACTGCATGAACAAGGCCCCTGCCACATAAGTAGCAGATTGACAGCTCAGTCTTCATGAGTGTTCTCCAAGAACTTGAGCAGGGTCTATCCGTAAACCTGCTGCCTATCTTTGGAAACTCTTAGCTTACAGGACTTCCATGTCTGGCCTCATTTGGAGAGGATGCAGTTAACCCACAAGAGACTTGATGGTCCATGGTCTGAGGATACCCAGGAGGCCCACACCTTCTTTAAGCAGAAATGGAGGAAATAGGGGTGAAATGTTCTGTAGTGGCATGGGACTGAGTGTAGTGGAAGTGATCAGGGTAATAATTAATAGAAAAAATTATTGGAGAAACATCAAAAAGAAAAAATAATTTCTGTCTATATAGAATACCCACTCCTCCAAAATATACTTGGAAGGGCTCTTTCTAACAAGAGCTTCAGCGAGCTCAAGAGAAAGCCAAACAGGACAGACAAGTGGCCAAATATATCATCTTATCTAGAAGTTTTTTGTTTCAATCAACTGCATTCTGACCCTCGTCACTCTAGTCTCATGTTCACCCTATGATGAAAATGCATTCAGTCTACAGTGATCCTAAAAGTTTGTAGGAGGTTCTACACTGTTCAGATGTCTAAAGTCTTTTCTGACACTCAAGGTGATATCTTGATAGACATATCTTGGAAAATGAGAAAGCAGGTTATATCTTTCCAACATTTGTGGGATCAGAATGCTCCTTCCCACTCCAATGGACAGGAATATGCACATATGTAGAGAAGATTGGACCAAGGCAAGAAACACAGAGGGACTAACACTAAATGCTAACAGTAAATATCCGTATTCCTGTACTTTCTCATACATCTCTCAGTTTGGATATTTCCTTTCCCTGAATGCATCTCTCTATGCCAGATTTCTCAGCATCCTAGGTAACACAATAAGTTGTAGTTGCAAAATACAATTGATGCTTCATCCTCACAACTTCAATGCAATGAATGCTCATGGACACTTCTCTGGGGTTCTGTCGCTGCTGAAAGTTGGCTGGAATAGTCCAAAACTGAAAACATAGAGGAAAAATCCATGATCTTGAAAATTTTATCTTTCAGTTTCCAGAAGCAATTCAATATCGATGATCGTGTCATGTTTGGCTTCTAAGACGAGGGACCCTGCCTCACTTGGACCACAGAAGCAGCAACAGGTTTTATTTAAAATTCCTTCCTGGGACTAGGAAACACTTTGCCTATTTCTTCCACTAATGTAAGGCTTAGCAGGAGGATGTGTTGCACTTAGGATACATTTTTAGACACACAAACACAAAGGCATGTGCTCCACTGATTTCATAGCAATTTTATGTATAACAGCTATTAACTGGAAATATCCACATGTCCCTCAACCAAAATATGGATACAGAATATGTGGATCATTTACAAAATGGAATACTACTCAGCCTGTAAAAACAAGTCATTATGAATTTTGAATGCAAATGCATACATCTTGATACTTTCATCTGAGTGAGGTATCTGAGACCCAAACGGGCATGCATGTATGTACTCACTTACAAATGAATAATAACCATAATGTACAGGTTATCCATGCTGCACTGCTTGGCCCTGAAGAAACTAAACAAGAAGGAAGGCTAAGGAGCTGAATATATGACTCAGATTTTAAGAGTACTGACAGCTCTTGTGAAGGTCCTGAGTTCAAATCCCAGCAATCACATGTTGGCCAAAACCACCCATGATGAGATCTGATGCCCTTTTCTGGTGTGTCTGAAGAAAGCTACAGTGTGCTTATATAAAATACATAAGTAAAATAAATAAATAAATAAATAAATAAATAAATAAATAAATAAATCATCAAAAAGAAGAAGGAAGGCTAAAATGATCATGGTTGTATCACACTCATAAGTGGAAATAAAAGAGTCATAGGAGGTATATGAAAGAGAGAGAACTGGAATAGCAAGTGGTTAAGAAAGTGGAAGGGGGTAAGGAACAGGTGTGGTGAGAGAAATGGAAGGACCATAGGGTCAGGAATATTGAAGTCTGCATGTTTCTGGGGTGGATGTGTTCAGGTATCTTTAGGATGTGCCACAGACCACGAAAGGGAGGGCAACAGGAAGTCTATGGGGATGCTCATAGCTGAGATGCATAGCAGTGAGATATGGACCCTGAGGAAGCCATGTCCTAAAAACAAGCACGACCCCCAGTGGAAAGTTAAGGACACAAACAGAACAAATATAATTTCCACCAGAAATTTGTCCTGTGTACATGAAATTCAGGTGAAAAATGGAGCAGAGAATAAGGGACTGACCAGAGTAGACCCTGGCCAACTTGAGACTCATCCCACGGGCAAGCACCAATCCCTGACATTACTGAGGATATACTTTATTATATTTCCATAGAGTAGCTTAGCATAATTGTCCTCTGAGAGTCTCCACCTAGCACCTGACTGAAACAGATGCAGACACCCACAGCCTAACATTGGACAGAACACAGGATGTCTTTGGAAGAGTTAGGGAAGGACATCACTGTCTGAACTCCCAAGTAGGAAGCATCACTAGAAACCTCACATATAGTCCCATCTAGCTGATATTTCCCATCTAACCCCTGATAGGACCCTCCACCCCAGCACCCACTTCTCAGCCACCTTTTCCTCCCCATTGAAGAATATACTCCCTGGGTATATCCTGTACTTACCATTTCTCGATTTCAGATCTTCCTTGTGTTCCCCTCACAGCACAGCATGAACAGCAGAGCTCAGATCAGGAAACAGTGAACTATTCTGGCCTGCACAGCCACAATGAACTTGCAGAAAGCTACCTGGAAGAGCCCACCTCTTTCTTTGAATGACAGGTCTGCTTGGAGTTCTGGATAGACCAGTAATCCTTACTTCTCCTCGAGATTAATGTGTGCTTTTACTCCAGAGCCAAACTTTCTTTTCCATATCCTAGGAGTGGTTTTCACTCCCTTAGCATTTGTATCTGACTTGCAAGAAGAATCTCACACCACCCAGGCCTAGTGTAGGACCCACTATTCCTGCTCTGGCTATTCAGCTGCCTGCTTCTCCCCTTTTGAGCAATGACCCTGCACTTAACAGGATCTAAGCTCAAATGTTGTCTGAGCTTTCCTGATAGCACTTGTCTTATTTTTCCTGTAATCAAGGTGAATAGCTCACATAGCCCATTCCTCAGGTGCAGTGGGGGAATCAATCTGACTCACAAGGAGAAGAGTTCCCAGGCTATTAACTTTTAAGTGTGATTTTAGGAAATACAAGTTTTGTTTTCTGGCTTCATGCTGGGCTCAGGGAAATTGCATCTCCCTTTTACCACAAGATAAGTCCTTGATTTTGACGTTTCCCTTGGCAGACAGTCCTAATTCGAGGAAGAGGACAACTGTCTCTGAGACATTATAATAAATATTCTTTCTACATACATAGAAAAATTCACCCACTTTATGAGATATGTTGACCTAGAGAAGCTGTGCTAACACAGCTGTTGTTGTTTTTTTCTTCACCTTGCCACTGATGAAAATGTGCTGACTAACAATAATGTTCCATTGTTTGTGTTATCTCTTTCCTGATTTTCTCCTGAGGATGTTTCATACCTATCATCTGGTGGAAGGGAATTAATGAAGCTTCAAAGCAAAACATGTGTGTCCTATAATTCCACTTTAATGTTAAAAGCCTGGGCATCCTTCCACTGATGTGCCAGCTGAAGTTCAAAGCACACAGTGTACCTTAGACAATAATTTTGAGGGACTTCAACACCCCACACTCATCAATGGACATATCAACAAAATACAAATGAAACAGAGACACAGTGATACTAACAGAAGTTATGGACCAAATGGATTTAACAAACATCTATTGAACATTTCATCCTAAATCAAAAGAATATACCTTCTTCTCAGCACCTCATGGTACCTTCTCCAAAACTGACCATATAATTGGTCACAAAACAGATCTCAACAGATATAAGAAGATTGAATTAATACCATGCCTCCTATCTGATCAGTACAGATTAAGGCCTGTCTTCAATAGCAACAAAAACAACACAAAGCCAACATACACATAGAAGCTGAATAATGCTCTATTCAATGATGACTTGGTCAAAGAAGAAATAAGGAAAGAAGTCAAAGACATTGTAGAATGGAGGCACAGTGTAACAAAACTTATGGGACTCAATGAAAACAGTGCTTAGAGGAAAACTCATAGCTCTGAGTGCAACCTTAATGAAGCTGGAGAGAGCATACACTAGCATCTTAACAGAACACCTGAAAACATTAGAACACAAAGAAGCTAATACATCCAATAGGAGTAGAAGGCAGTTAATAATCAACTTAAAGGTCTAGAAAATAGTTTTAGTGAAATCCTAAATGAATAATTTCTAAAGACAAAGATTCCTGTTAAGATACAAGAAGCATAAAAAATGCCAATTTGATTGGAACAAAAATAGTCCACTTGCCACACAATATTCGAAACACTATACATGTAAGGAAATATGAAAATTTCAAAAAAGAAAACAAAAACAAGTTACATGTTAAAATAGACTTATTTGATTCATAACTCCCCTCTCAATGTGCAGTGCATAACAAAATATTTTGGACATGTGCTGCAGAATTAAAAAAAGAAACCATGTTATACCTATAAGCAAACCAAAGGTCCAAATGATTTGGGATGAGTCAGCCATGAACGTGAAGTTATTCAGAGGTCACCACCTTATTTAGCAAGTAAAAAGCACCACTAGAAACCTCACATGTAGTCACATGTAGCTGATGTTTCCCATCCAGATCCTGATCGGACCCTCCACCCCAGCATCCACTGCTCAGCCACACATTCCTGCCCATTGTGGGCAGATATACTAAGCTTACCATGTCTTGATTTCAGAGCTTCCCTGAGTTCCCCTCACAGCAAAGCACAGAACAGCAGAGCTCAGAGCAGGACACAGTGAACTATTCTGGCCTGCACAGCCACAAGGAACTTGCAGAACGGTACCTGGAAGATCCCACCTCTTTCGTTGAATGACAGGGCTGCCTGGAGGCCTGGCAGTAAGCCTTACCACTCCTCAAGGTTAAAGTGTGCTTCTAGTCCAGGGCCAATTTTTTTTTACAGGTCTTAGGAGTGGTTTTCACTCCCTTAGCATTCCTGCTCAGGCTAGTCAGCTGCCTGCTCCCCTTGTGAGCAATGACCTTGCACTTACCAGGACCTAAATTCAGACCTGCCTGAGCTTTCCTCACAGCACTTGCCTTCCTCTTCCTGTAATCAAGGTGAATAGCTTGCATAGCCCATTCCTCAGGTGCAGTGGAGGAATCAATCAGACCCACAAGGGGAAGGATGCTCAGGCTATTAACTTTAAAGAGTGACTTTAGGAAACAAGAGTTTTGTTTTCTGGCTTCATGATGAGCTCAGGGAAATTGTAGCTCCCTTTCAGAAGAAAATAAGTCCTTGATTTTGAAATTTCCCTTGGCAGACATTCATTATTGGAAGAAGAGGGCAATTGTCTCTGAGACATAATAATAAAAATTCATTCTTCATACACGGAAAAATTCACTTTCTCTATGTGATATGTTGATCTATACAACCTGTGCTAACACAGCTGTGGGTGTTTTCCGCACATTGCCAATGAGAATGTTGTGTTGACTAACCATTGTTGTCCACAGTGTTTGTCATCCATTTCCTGATTTTCTCCTGGAGTTGTTTCCTACCTATCATCTGGTGGAAGGGAATTGTATGAAGCCAAAAACAAAACATGTGTTTCCTAAAATCCCTCTTTAATGTTAAAAGCCTGGGCATCCTTCCACTGATGGGCCAGCTCTATAGTTCCACTTCAAGTCAATTAATAGTTGATCCACGTTGATTTCAGGAAGAAGAAAAATGGGAAGTGCTGTGAGGAATTCTCAAGCAAGCTATGAAGTCAGGTCATGATGAGTGCAGGATCACTGCCCACAAAGGGGAGGGGCAAGCAGCTGAACAGCCTCAGTTGCAATGGTGTGTCCTCCTCCAGTGCTGGGTGGGAGTACAGATGGATGAGGTTCTTGGAGAACAGGCACAAATGCTATGGGAGTGCAAACCTGACCTGAGATATATGAAGGGTCTGGCCCAGGACTGGAAGCACACTCTAAGCTTGAGGAGGGGAAAGACTTACTGACAGATCAATAACCCCAGGCAGACCTGTCAGTCAGACTGAGAGGAGGGTTTTTTCTGGTGTATTGTTGAAGTTTGTTTTTGTTGTTCAGGCTTGGATGGTTCTGCGTCCTGCTTGGAGTGCTGCACTTGGGTGCTGTGTGGTAACCCATGATCACCTAATCCATCATGGGTGTGTATCCATGCCTGTAAAGAGGGTGATGTTCACCCTTATACATGAATGTTTAAGGTAAAACAGGACACAGGGAAAATTTAGATTATCCAGAGTATCACCTAAAATGATGACCCGTGAGGACCCAACTAGAGAAAGTGTATCTTATAGAAAGCCGCGTCCCCTGAAAAGTGTTATGTCCAGCATAAAGCCCACCAAGATCTCTCTCTGCAGTTTAATCTGAGAATGTGGATAGTGCAATTCAGGAAAACTAAGACTCCAGTGATGAGAACATCAGGAAGCCTGAGGGGTGAGTGGCACAGGAGGTCAATTCTATACGGTCAGTTTTATTTCTTCTTTCTTTTTTTTTTTTCTTTTTCATTTTCATTTTCTTTTTCTTTTCTTTTTTTTTCTTTTTTTTTCTTTTGAATTATTGGTTTCCCTGTGTAGACCTGTCTGTCCTGGAACTCACTATAGTCCAGACTGTCCTTGAACTCAGAAATCTTCCTGTCTCTGTGTGGTCTTTTCCAGTACAATAAAGAAATAATGTAAATAATTCTTTGGAGCTAAAACACTTTTCCTTTGAGGATTGTATGGGGGAGGAGACTAAACTCGGATAGGTGTGCAGCATCTGACACTTAGAATGAGTTCTTTGTAACCCAGACTGTTCTCTCTCTCAGGACTAAGGCATCACTATAGAGAATTCCTTTTATCCTTTATTTTATTTGCATGGCTGTCTCAACACAATGCCCCACTGTCCCATCACAGTGTCCCACTGTCCCATCACAGTGCCCCACTGTCTCATCACAGAGTCCCACTGTCCCATTACAGTGCCCCACTGTCCCATCACAGTGACCCTCTGTCTCATCACAGTGCCCCACTGTACCATCGCAGTGCCCCACTGTCCCAGCACAATACCCCACTGTCCCATCACAAAACCCCTTGTCCTATCACAATGCTCCACTGACCCATCACAGTGTCCCATTGTCCCATCACAGTGCCCCACTGTCCCAAGACAATGTCCCATTGTCTCAACACAATGCCCCACTGACCCATCACAGTGCCCCAGTGGCCCCTTCACAGTGCCCCACTGTCCATCACAATGCCCCACTGTACCATCATAGTGTCCCACTGTCCCTTCACAGTGCCCCACTGTCCCATCACAATGACCATCTATCTCATCACAGTGCCCCACTGTCCCAACACAGTGCACCATTGTCCCAACACAGTGCCCCACTGTCCCATCACAGTGGCCCTCTGTCTCATCACAGTGCCCCACTGTACCATTGCAGTGCCACACTGTCCCATCACAATGGCCCACTGCCCAATCACAGTGACCCTCTGTCTCATCACAGTGCCCCACTGTACCATCGCAGTGCCCCACAGACCATCTATTGCCCTACTCTCCCATCACAATGTACCACTGTCTCAACACAATGACCCCCTTTCCCAACACAGTGCACCACTGTCTCATCACTGTGCCCCACTGTCTCATCACAGTGCCACACTGTCCCATCACAGTACCCCACTGATGCATCACAGTACCCCACTGATGAATCACAGTGTCCCACTGTCCCATCAGAGTGCCCCACTGTCCCATCAGAGTGCCCCACTGTCCCATCACAGTGCCCAACTGATAAATCACAGTGCCCCATTGTCCCATCACAGTGCCCCACTACCCCAACACAGTGCCCCACTGACCCATCACGGTGCCACAGTGCCCCTTGCCAGTGCCCCACTGTCCATCACAATGACCCACTATCCCCTCATAGTGCTCCACTGTCCCATCACAATACTCCACTATCCCCTCATAGTGCCCCACTGTCCCTTCACAGTGCTCCATTGTCCCATCACAATGCCCCACTGTCCCATCGCAGTGCCCCACTGTCCCATTACAGTGCGCCACTGTCCCATCACAGTGCCCCACTATTCCAACACAGTGCACTACTGTCTCATCACAATGCCCCACTGTCTCAACACAATGCCCCACTGTCCCAGCACAATGCCCCACTGTACCATCTATTGACCCACACTACCATCACAATGTACCACTATCTCAATACAATGAACAACTGTCCCATCCCAGTGCCCCACTGTCCCATCACAGTACCCCACTGTCCCATCACAATACCCCACTGTCCCATCACAGTGACCCTCTGTCTCATCACAGTGCCCCACTGTCCCATCGCAGTGCCCCACTGTCCCATCACAGTGCCCCACTGTCCCATCACAGTGCCCCACTGTCCCATCTCAGTGACCCACTGTCCCATCTTAATGTCACACTCTCCCATCCCACTGTCACACTCTCCCATCACAGTGCCCCACTGTCCATTCACAGTGCCCCACTGTCCCATCACAGTGCCCCAAGGTCCCATCACAGTGCCCCACTGTCCTATCACAGTGCCCCACTGTCCCATCACAGTGCCCCACTGTCCCATCACAGTGCCCCACTGTCCCATCACAGTGCCCCAATGTCCCATCACAGTGCCCCAATGCCCCATCTCAGTGCCCCACTGTTCCATCACACTGTAAAGCAGAGATTCCTACATATCCATGATTCATTTTTTTTTTTTTTTCAAATTTCTCCTGAGCCGCGGAGACTTCTTAAACTCTCTCTTCCCTGGGGCTCAGCACCTGGTGTCCATAGTCCATGTAATAACAAGAGAAGGCAAATAAGATGATTAATTCTCAGGATCAATGATATCACTCCTGTTTGTGAAAAGTTCCACTGGAAGGAAACTGTTTTGTTCAAAGGCTTCCTGGGTCCTTGGAAAGTTTGACTTTGATCCTTGTAAAGTTTCAACAAGGTGATTGTGTGGACACAGTTAGAAATTATGTCAGTGAATTGTATCCAGTGACTTACAGAGGGACATCCGGTAAAAGTACAATCTTAGCTACTGGATACACACGGGACAGTGTATGACAGAGTCCAAGTCAGGAAGAGGCAGTCTCAAGTTTATAGTCACTAAAACCTACAGACCATGTACAGTGTGGACTCCATCACACCAGTGACATGAACATATTATCTGAACAAGGCTTCTGCTCACATCGTCCTCAGGATCAATAAACAGACCAAATCAGAAATATATTTAATCCTGCCCTATCCCAAATTTTACACTTCTTCAGAGATCCACAGTTAATCTATGTGATCAAAGATTGATGTTAAAGGTTCAGCCAGATCCAGAGAAAATGCTGTGTGCTTTCTTTTTCCTTTCTTTCTTTTTATTGCTTATTTTATTAATTTACATTTAAAGTTTTATCCCCCTTCCACGTTTCTCCTCAACAACCCTCCCATCACTTCCCCCCTCTGCAGCCTCTATGAGAGTGCTCCCCTGCCCACCCACTAACTCCTGCTCATCACCCTAGCATTCCCCTACCCTGGGTCGTCTATCCTCCATAGGACCAAGGGGCCGCTCTTCCAGTGATGCTAGAGAAGTCTATCCTCTGCTACATATCCAGGTAGAGCCATGGGTGCCCCATGTGTACTCGGTGGTTGGTGGATTAGCCCCCTGGACTCTACCATCCAATCCTTAAATACCAATGAGAAATTAAGCTTAATATTTGACTTCCAAATTATGATATTCCTCCCTGATCATGAGGTTTCTTTTTTTCTTCAATGTAATAACTTGTGCTAATCCATCTATTCTACTTTATCTTTGTTTTCTTACATTGTTTTTGCTCATTTTACATGGCAGTAGTGGCTGTGTGGAAGTGTTGTTTAGAAATATCTTCTTAGTGTCTTAGAAGTAAATGGTGTCTGTGAACTAATACTGTGTTCTAATGTGTGAGCTTCACTTTTAAACTCTTTCTATTCCTCTATTCTGGCATGTATTTTAGAATCAACACTGACCATCGAAGACTTTAGTGAAAACTGTGCAATCACAAACATTTTTCAGTGATTTTAGACTGAAAGAAAGCAGAACACACACACACATATGTGTGTGTGTGTATACATACATATATATATATATATACATATATACATATACATATACAAATATATATATATATATATATATATATGTATGTATATACATATACAAATATATATATGAAACCCATTGATTTGGGTGTTACTATGACCTATTATGTGTTTTAATGAGACAAACAAGTTTAGTGTTTTTCACTGGATATTACTTCACACTTAAAAGTCAATGTTTTCCGTATGCATGACTTCTGGTTCTGGGATAAGCTGTCCCAGAGTGCTGAGTCTTGTATCTAGAGGAATGTGAATGGAGAGACTTTCATAAGAATTCTGAGTACAGTTGTCTTTTAAGAGGAAGTGATGGGGTTGCACACTGATCTCACAAGTTTTTAACCCATAATTGTTCCTGTCTAAGTAAATACAGGCACAAAGAGTGGAGCAGGGACTGGAGCAAAGGCCACCCAGAGATGCACCAAACCCAGGCACTATTGCTGATTACAGGAAGTACTTGCAGAGAGGAGCCTCACATAATTGTCCACTGAGAATCTCTGTCAGGGCTTGACCAATACAGATGTGGATTATTGTACCTAATCATCATACTGAACACAGGGACCTCAATGGGGGAATTATGGGAAGGATTGAAGAATCTGAAGGGGTTTGCAACTCCATAGGACAAACAATTATATCAACCAACCAGATTCCCCAGAGCTCCCGGGGACTAAACCACCAGACGAAGTTTACACATGGAGGGAGCAATGGCTCCAGGTGCACACGTGGCAGAGGGTGACCTTATCTAACATCCATGGGAGGGAAGGACCTGGATCCTAAGAAAGCTCAATTCCCCAGTGTAGGGGAAAGAAAGTCAGGAAATTGGGATAGGGGAGCAAGCGGAGGGGTCATGTGATAGGGATAATGCAGAAAGGGGATACCATTTAAAATACAAATAAAGCAAATATCCAATATTTTATAAAATAAAATACCATACATTATTTTGGATTTCCTTACAGTGCACTAACACAAATGTAACATGTACCTTGCTGTGTTCAGCATTGCCACAACCGATGTCTATTGCGTCTTTTGCCCATCTTGTGAGTGACTCATTCTTCAGTTCAATCAACCTCCTTTGACCTTCATGACATTCTGTGTTAAATCTCAATTTCCAATTCAAAAATGAAATTTTTCTTCTATATTTTCATGTTACCAGCTTCACATGATACGCCCATTCCCAGTTCCTTCACGCCTTTTTTTTCCAATAATACATCTCCTTTCTTTGTGCAAAGATGTGAAAACAAACTCACACACACATACACATGCACGCACACACACATACACACGCACACACACACACAGTTACTGATAAAAAGACACACTGTTACATCAAGACTCAAACTAGTTGAATTTCTTCAGTCTTTAGTTTGAAATAATGTCCTTCTCTTTTTTCCTCAACTCTTAATAATAAGAACATATAATCGAATGTTGGAGAAATGTTCTTATGTGCATGTCAAGCCTTCATTCCTGTCATCTAAGTTGTAATATGAATATGAGAACACAGGACCCAGAAATCTTATTTGTGTTGTATTGTCCATGTTTCAGTATTTCTGCATTATATAATTTCTATTTACTTAACACTTATTAGATTGGTTTGTGAAATTTATTCTAAATGTTTATATTGAAGCATGGATTTTCATTGAATTTCACTGTTAAAAATTTTAAGAATGCAGTTCAAATGGCAATAATGAATGTCCATTTTTAAAGTAAAATAACTAACTTATATGATATGCTTTCTTTATTTACTCAATTGTTTAAATGCATCAACTCATGTTGCATATTATAATTAATCATAAAAAGACATTGACAAAAACAATTATTATTTATTTCCAGATAAATCCACCAGAATTTTGCATAAACTAGGGCATACACCTGCATGTACTGCCTTTCATACTGGAATAGTTTGTAGCATGTCACACAAAATTTTCATACTCAATATATCATTTGGTCTCGGTTTACCTACCATTTCCCATAGTGAGGTTAGGTTCACAGCCTATCTCAACTACGATTTTATTTTTGATACTTAATATACCAGTCATACTCATGAACTCCTCCATAATATTAAAAGTTGAAGTAAAATCAATGTACTATTTTAAAAGATGTTAAAATTATTAATGTCAGCTGTCTGCTAAAAACAGCAATCATCATGTTTGGTTATTCACAAATATCTATAATGGCTGCCTTCATTTTATTATGAAGTGTTGATGGATAATTTAAAATGCCTTTCTTTATCTAATACATCCGTTGGCTGCTTACAGTTAATAAACATCAACATCAAAGATATACATTATCTCAGAATGAAATGCTGGAAAAATTTTTGACACAAATGGACCTAAGGAACACGCTGATGGAACCCATCCAACTGGTAATGAAATAGACTTCAATCTAAACCAAATAAGATATGAAGAAGGATACTACATATTTATCAAATTGCTCTCATTCTTATATTGTTTGCCACAAACACAAGGATACTCATTTTTGTAAGAGAAATACATGTAAAACATAAATCACACATTGACCTTCACACATTGATAGCAGGAGATTTCAAAGCATTATTTTGAACAATAGAATGGCCGTTTAGAAAAAAAATAAATGGAAAAATAATCTATGTAACAAATACTTTCAAACAAAATGACTGAATAAATATGGTAAGAACATTACATATAATCACAAAACAATAAAATATATTCTTGTTATGCATGGCTTTTTCTCCAAATTGACTGCATTATAAGTCATACAACCAAACCCTACACATACAGAAAATTTGAAACAATATTTATATTAAAATTCTGGCATGAATATCTACAAAGTTTCAGCAATAAAAACATATACAGAAACCTTTCAAACTCAAGTAAGATGAGCAATTATTGCGAGTATTGGAGCAAGAAAAAAGAAAAAAGGAAATGAAATTACAGACTTCCTATAATTAATTGAAAATAAGGTAAAACCTGTGGGGCAAAATAAAGCTGGAATAAGAGGAACCTTCATTTTCTATATTTTGGACATTGTCATTCTTAGTTTCCAACACATTCTTAGATTTCAACACTTTTTTCCTATATATTTCTTCACTATTTTTAGAAATATGTTCAATGTAAATTTTTAATTTTATCATAAAATGTTTCTACTTACCTCTTTATTTAGTTTTAAAAAGTTTTCTATGTCACATTTTATTTCTATAATTTTCCCCAAATTTTTCAATTTTAACAATGCTTTGTATAAATTTCTTGAATTTTATGAGAAATATATTCAAAGTAAATCTTAAATTTTTATCATAAATTATGTTAGATGAAAAACGTTTAACAATACTCACTGTTTAAGGCACATTAAAATTAAGACAACAGGTGTGTGTGTCTTTCATTCACAATTTCAAAACATTTTGGCAAGTGTAGAGAAGACATACACAGCCACTGAAAACAGAACACCATCACATCATATGACTATGTTATACAAGTGTATCATGGTGCTTGTCTGGACATAGTTCCTTCATGGTCAAGTTTGCTCATTAAAATTAACTTTATGAGACTGGGTCTACTGAAGACACCATTATTGATATTAAAATGATTAATTTTGTGATTGTAATTATATTCTTAACCAACCAGGGCAAAAATATCTTTTCCATGAGAATATGAAATTTATAACTATATGGCCACATAGGGCTTTGCAGCTATATCCTTCCCATGCAAGGATGGACTCTGGAGACCAGGCTAGAGATCACTGTCCATGCTCAGGCTTGGTGGTCATTATCTCTCTCCAGAAAACTTATCTCCTGGATAATAGGAGCTGTGATCTGCATAGAGTAATTGGGTATTGTTTGATTTGAGACATTTAGACCACACTTGGATGCAATCAGGTGTGGTATACTGTGATTGATTCAGTTATAGAATAGATTGGAAGTGGCTGAGGGACAGAAGAGAGCTCTTTAGGAAATGGAGAATTTGGATATTTATTGACAAATTTGGATACACAACTGATGGGGAGTGTCTAGTGATATGATTCTTTCACAGCATGACTTACAGAACATAGAATACAGAGAATATATTATACCCGGTGTTTTCATATCTTGGTCAGAGTGTGAGATCTGAGTCATCTTGTTTTCCTGATCCCTGTCCACAAAGATCCCTGTCCACATCTCCAAGCAAGACCGTCCTAAGAATGTCGCTCCCTTCCTGAATCTCCACATGCTGAAGGTGTCCCTGGAACTGCCTTCTAACAAGTTCATGCGGCCAAAGCCTAGGAAGAAAGTGCACATCTCAAGTCTTCTGCTGCCAACTTGAAGGGCTGGCTCTTCTCTCCATCCTGTCCCAGGTCTCCACAGTGAACACATTTGGAAATAAAGCACACCACTTTCCCATTGTTCTGACACTGACAAATCTCAGTGGCTGAGACCTCTGGATTTTGAAAGGGAGGTGATCAACATTTGTGTCCCAGGAGAGTCTCCCGGGATGGGCTCCTCAGCTTCTGTTCAGTAGAGGTAGAGCATTAACAGGAAGGCAAAGCCTGTTCCCCATGACATACACAATCCCTTGTCTGAACATTCTAGTGTATCCTGGAGAGCTCTAGGCTTCCCCTGTGATGTCACCTGTGATGTCACAACACCCCCTGCTCTCAGGGCATTCAATAAGTCCCTAGAGAATTCACCCATATTTATGTCTGCATGATGGAGTTGGAGTTTACATGAGAGTGAGAATGGAGAGCTTAGAGAAATAAGAGAGAAGCCAAGGGAAGCTGGCTTTCCATCTCACTGGAAACTAGCAAGGAAGATGTGGTCCTGGGAAAGGCACAATGAGTCATGGAACAGTGGTGTGAAAATTCCTGGAGTCCGCACACTTGAGCCTGGATTCCCAGGATTGTGTGCAAACTGCCTTCCCAGCTTCTATCTTGGTCCCATGAAGCATCATCTGCAGGCTCAACCTCCCCTTGAGTATCCTAGCTTGGAGGACCCAGATGCTTTTGCCAGGTAATGGTGGGGAGGAGCATACCTGGCTGTTGCCAGGTAACTTTTGGGTGGAGCTTAGACAGAATCCTAACAAGGTAGAATTGCCTAGGGGCCTGGCTGTAAGGGACTGCCTTGGTTATCTTAACTGGTGTGGGAAGCCCCACCCACTGTGGGTGGCACCATTCCCTGTCTTGAACACAGGCAGTGTGTGGAAAGGAGCTGAGCAGCAGCAGGCGTTCATTGTTCTTGGTGTCCTGATTAGTTTCATACCTGGTGTGAGTGAGCAGCAGATTGATAATTAATCAATGATCAATATTCAACACATGTTTACTTGATCAACAATTAGTTAATCAATATAATTAAACAACCAACAATTAGTCAATTAGTTTGATCTTTGCTGGACCAAAAACTGACTCAATTGATTACTGATTGCTTGTGAACTGTGGGTTCCTGACTGACTATAGCTTGATTGATTTATTAATTGGAGACACGTTGGCCTTTGGTTAATTCCAGGACCCCTGGTCTGAGTATGTATTCCCCAGGTCTACAAAGGTCACCTGAAGTTGGCAGAATAAGGCAATTTTTTGTGGAGGGTTAAATAATCTGCATTTTCAAAGCATCTAAGAGGTCCCACATTTTTGTTTTGTTTCTGTAGACACTGGGAATTCATTTATAAACTGATGAAGAGACTCTATCTGTAGGTTTTAGCAAGACATAATGTTGAACTTTATCAACAAAACCTGGTGGATTTCCATTTTACTTTTTGGATAACCCTGGACTTGTGGCAGGAACACTTCTGATTCTTAGGGCTCCCTTATATCCTTTTTTGAGTGACTGCTCAGATGGATGCAGGGGTAATGGGGTTCACCCATGGCAACTGCCTCATTCAGGTTGGACAGAGGTATGCTGGGGAAGTGATGGTGTCCAATACAGAGATCACATGCACAGAACCACACCTGGTAGGAATGTCAGCCCAGAAAGCTGAACTGGCAGCTCTGAAAAAAAGTCATTAGAGCTAAGAACGCACATTAAACTCGTTAAAGCCACTTTCTATGGTGTATGGTTGCTTCCTATTATTTCACAGTCACTTCCTGTCAAGACCTGGCCACTTCCTGTGACACTGATGGTCACTTCTGGCCATTAAAGGGGCACTTCTTATTAAAGTGAGTCACTTCCTGTGGTGTACACTCACTTCCGGTTAGGGCCAGTCACTTACCTTGACATCACAGCCACTTCTGGGTGTGGCACAGCCACTTCCTGTCCTTCTAATGGTCACTTCCGATCCTGATGTGTGCACTTCCTGTGGGTTCATAGACTTAGGCATGCCCTCCTCACTGCAGTAAGGTTATCTTTTCCCCAGGGTCAAGACACAGATGGCTGGTGTGCCATTGCTGCCTCTCATATCCATGGGGCCATTTATAAGGAGAGGAGCCTTCTGATGGGAAAGAACTAAACTCCATCCCAGAGAGCAACAAGACAGCCCCGTGGGTGGCCCCTAGAAAGTGGGCTCCTCATGGCCTTAGTTGCACCAGACGCAGGAGACAGCACACTCTATGATGAGACAAAAGATGTGACCTGGGGAAAAAACTTTTGATGTATCAGAGTTATAAGAGATGACGAAAGAAAACTAACTGACTACAACCTAATTATATGAGAGAAAGTGGGTCTACACAAAAATAAAAGAAGAAATTAGAGACTCTCTAAATTTCAATGGAAATGAATATGCAACTTGCACAATCTCATGGAACACAAAGAAAATTAATGTGGAGCTAAGAAGAAAGTTCACAGCACAAAATGCACACATGAAAAAACGGAGAGCTCATGCTGGCAATTTAACAGCATGGTTTATAGGCCACAACAATAGACGTGAGGGAGCAAAGAAAACAAGGAGGAGACATCAGGAAATTTTCAAGTTGGGGGCTGAAATCAATAAAATAGAAAGAGAACAATACAAAGAATGAATGAAACATGGAGTTGGTCTTTTGAGCCTTTTATTAGATAAGATAAACAAACCCTTATTAAAAGATAAAGAATATTCACTTTAATGAATTCTAAAATGAAATTGGGAATTAAATATCAGGCAATGAAGAAATTCCGAGAGTGGTAAAGACATAGATTTAAAAAGGGTGAATTCCACCCTTTGGACATTCTAAAAGAAATGAATAATTTCCTCAATAGATTCCACATACCAAAATTAAACTAGAGAAAACCAACTTAAACAGACATAAACGCGAAGGAAAAACAGAATTTATTAAAAATACACCAGCAATATGAGCCCACGTCCATGAATTTTATGGTAGAATCCTACCAGACTTTAAAAGAGAATTTAACAAGAATTCACTGTATTCAACAATATAGAAACAAAAGAAATATTAGCCAACTTATTTTCTGAACCCATGATTACTCATATATCCAGTCAAAAAGACTGAGTGATAAAAAAGAATGAACAGAATTACAGAGCAATTATACTTAAAACCACATGTGTAAAAATACTTAATAGAAAAAACAAATAAAATAAAATATGAAACACATCAAAAGATCATCCACCATGATCAATGAGGAATGCTTCATTCTAGAAACACAGTGATGGTTCAACATACTGGGATTAAAATGTAAGAAAAACCAAGAATTGATCATCTCATGAGATAACATAATATTCTCTGACAATATTCAACATCACTTTATGATAAAATTCTTGGATTGATTAAGGATACAAGTGAAATGCCTAAACTTAAAATGTCACTTTAAAGCAAGCCTATAGCCAACATTAAATTCACTGGAGAGAAATTCAAATTAATTCCAGTAATTCCCAAACACGACAAGGTGGTCCATTCTCTCTATAACTATCTATTCAATATATTTTGTAAACATTTAGTTAGAGCAATAAAACTGAAGGAGAGGAAGGTAATATAAATTAGAAATGAGGAAGAAAAATTATCTTTTTTTGCAGATGATTTGATAGTTTGCATAAGGGAACCAAAACTTCACAAAGGCAATTCCTAGAGCTGATGAACACTGTCAGCAAAGTTGTTGGATACATGATTAACTAAGAAAAATTAAAATTAGTGGCCTTTATATGTAAAAATGAGTTTACAAGTGCAAATAAAATGTAGATGTATCAGAAAATTTGAATTGATTGTTGACACTTGTCAATTTTTTTTCTACAAAATAAATAACATTGAATAACTCAATAAAGGTATATTGGCTAAGAACTTACCAAAATGGTTTTAGTCACAGATTACTTTTGGTATTCTTGAAGGTTCTCAAAGACTAAAGTGATATGCAAATGCTTTGATAGATTAATTACATGCTAAAAAGTTTATTCTTTTATAAGTATTCTAGAAAATAAAAAACTTTGACACTTGACTTTGTTTATGAGGTTTCTCTGCATTACGGCGTCTTCTTATGGTTTCTTAGACGATTGTTTTGTGCAAAGGCTTTCTTTACCAAATTGCATATTCATAGCATTCTGTATTAGATGTATTTTTATGCATTTCTAGATAACTATTGTGAAAATGTTGTATCACAATGATTATATTTATAAGATTTATCTTCAATATGTGTTCTGTTAAATATTTAATGGTGACTATGAAATACAAATGTTGGGAACAAGCAAAAGAAACTTGCTCTAAGGACTGCCTTTCTGTTGCCAAACTACATTTAATCATGAGTTGAAACAAGTTCAAGTCCGAAGTCATAGGGAACCTGTATCTTAACAATATCTGAAAAGCTTTCATGATTTGTTTTGTTTCCAGAAACATAATGACTGTTCACAACCACAATTTCTGTTATTCATGTTTTATTCCTCAAAATTAAATGCCTGTTCCTAACTACAAAATAACCAGTGAGTGTGATAGGCTAAACCATAAAAGCTACATTCTGTATCATTTCACATAGAGCAACAACAGAAGAAAATCCTGATAGGTGAGAAATGTAGCTGTAACTTAGCATTGATGTGTGGGGTTCTCAGGTTGGAAATTTATATCAGTTTCTGGCTCAGGGTGGGGACAGGATGGGGCCATTCAGATAAGTTTATAAATATATTTTCTAGTCCAAATTAATCAGTAATGAATTGAATACAAAATATTCTTATCATTTGCATTGCCCTGGTGTTTAAATTGTGTTGGAACTCAGTGAAATCTCATAGCATAGAGACTTTGCCACATTGCGAGAATAACATTATATTCATAGAATTTCTTTCCAGTATAAATAGTTTCATAATGATGAAGACTATAGATGTGTACAAAGACTTCATTATTCTAAACACTTTCATGAAGTTTTTCACTAACACATATTCTTTCATGAAAATGAAGACTACAGAAATGAGCAAAGTCTTGACTGCATTAAATGCACTCAGAGTCTTTCTGTCTTATTTTCTTTGCTATGAAAAGTCATAATGAACAAGACAACTCCAATAAAAGTGACCATTTAACTGGGGCTAGCTTACAGTTTCAGAGGTTTAGTCCATTTTCTCTATAGCAGGAAGCATGGCAGGAATGCAGACATACATGATGCTGGAGAAGAAGCTGAGAGTTCTTCATCTTTTTCCAAAGGCAGCCAGGAAAATGGTGTCATCCATGGACCTAATAGGAGTGTCCCTTCAGCACTGGGAGGAATTTCATAGCCCACCTCCACAGCGAATCACTTCTTCCAACATGGACACACTAACACATAACGCCACTGATTTAGCATGGTATCTTTAAATTGCCACATTCCATTGCCTGGCCCCCATATGATTGTTCAAAAAATGAGTGTATAGGGATCATACTTAAACATGTAGAATACATGAGGTCCTACTTCAAAAGTCCCCATTGTCTCTAGCAATCTCAAAAATGTTAAGTCCAAAGGTCAAAGACTCTACTGAAATTAATCCTATAATATAATCACGTTCAAAACCAGAAAATCACACCATATACCTCCAAATTCCCAGTATAAACTTCACCATTCCTAAAGGCATCGTGAGGAAATAGTGGACCTAAATAAGACCAAAGCCAGCTGAGCAATCTCCAAACTCACATCTCCATATCTGTTGTCAAAAGGTTCTTCAGTTCTCCAACTCCTTTCTGCTTTGTTCAATGCAGCAGAATTATTTTTCTTTGAGTGGCGTTTATTACCTCAAAGCAGTTTTCCTGAGCAGGTAATACACAGTTCTAACATCTCAAAATCTTGGAGTCTCCAAGATAACTTCAATATCTCAGCTTCTTTCAATGTACGGGGGTGCACAAATAATCGTCACTTTCACAGCTCTGCCTCTGTATCACTCTAAGCTCTGGTTGACTCCACTCTACTGCTCCTTCTGTTCTTGTTGCTCATCCCATGGTACTTGCATCTTCAGTATGATGGGTTCTTATGCTACAACTAGGCTTGTTCCAAAGCCTCCCTTATGCTTACTAAATGGTGCCAAGCCTCATCTGCTCTGCATGAAAACTTCATGCTTTCGAAATAAATGTCACCTGGGTGATTCTTACACATGAACAAGGCCAGCTGCACCACTAGGTCCAACCTTGATGATCTCAGGAACGCACCTTCTTTTTCACTCAGAAAAAAATACCCAGATTTTATGTCAGTGATGCTGATTTCTTCTCCATCAACTCTAATTCTTGTACTACAGCTCTCCACCATTATCACACACATATATTTTTCAAAAATTTCACTGTCTAAGCTTGGTGTTCCTGTAGCTTACTTAGTAGATTAACCTTGAAATTGGAGATCTGCAGTGCTTTCTCTCCTGAATCTTCAGATAAATATCATATAACACCATTCCTGGATTTAAGTTTTTAAATTTAGATCTTAAATTGAAATCCCAGAATAGCAATCAAGATCCATCCCTTCTAAGTTTGACACATACTTGTATCTTTGTTTCGCCACATAAAAAAAAAAAAAACTGGGTAATAATAGTTCCAAACCTGACACAGTTAACATCCATACAACTGCAAATCCATATGATTAGCTGGATGGATTCTTGCCATAATGTAACCATTCCTTTAATAGCATTGAATATCCTGGATGACAGGATTTAACTGCATTCAACTTCCTGATGAGGCTTTTCATGTTGATCCTTACATTTTGTCTTTTTCCATTTTCAGATTCTATTCTTGTTAAATACTCTCAGGCCAAATTCCATGTCATAATTTTCATGACTTATTTGTCAATGTGATGAATGTATACCTCATCACCTTAAACACAAGAAACTCTTCAGACAAGGATGAAGGGAATCAACCTTCTTTGCAAAAGCATCAACAGAACCATCTCCAGATTTGCAACAATCCCAAGCAACCATGTCGATCTTATTCATAATATGATAGCCTCCAAGCTCCCACTTAATACATGATTATATTCACTAGGTTTCTCTACAGCACAGAGAGTTTGGAGAATTCACCCTTGTGAATATATTTTACTATATTGATCACTTTAATAAGGTTTCTGTCTGGAATATGTTCTTTTATGATATTCGGGATGACTGGGTTTTGTAAAGGTTTTACATCACTGATTACATTCATAAGGTTTCTATCTAGTATATGTTCTTTTATGTCTTTGGAGATTACTGTGACCTGCAAAGCCTTTTCCACACTGATTACATTCATAAGGTTTCTCTCCAGTATGTGTTCTTTTATGACGTAGGAAATGACTGTGCTGTGCAAAGGATTTACCACATTGATTGCATTCAAAAGGCTTCTCTCCAATATGTGTTCTTTTGTGATATTGGAGATTACCGGGTGTTGCAAAGCCTTTACCACATTGACTACATTCATAAGGTTTCTCTCCAGTATGTGTTCTTTTATGATATTGGAGAGTACTGCGCTGTGCAAAGCATTTACCACACTGATCGCATTCATAAGGTTTCTCTCCAGTATGTGTTCTTTTATGATATTGGAGAGTACTGCACTGTGCAAAGCATTTACCACATTGATTGCATTCATAAGGTTTCTCTCCAGTATGTGTTCTTTTATGACATAGTAAATTATAGCACTGTGCAAAGGCTTTACCACATTGATTACATTCATAAGGTTTCTCTCCAATATGTGTTCTTTTATGCCTTTGGAAAATTCTGGATCTTGCAAAGGCTTTACCACATTGATTACACTCATAGGGTTTCTCTTCACTATGATTTCTTACATGCCTGCAATGATAATTAGAACATGTGAACTATTTACCACATTCATTACTTTGATCAATCATGTAATTAGTATTAATTATGTTTACAGGTTGGTCTAATAGTAAAGAAGTATCAGATCTTAAGGTTTTAGCACTTTGAATGTTCATGGTGCTCTCCCTCATCATGAATTGTTCTAGACAGCTCTGACGGCTATTACATGACTCATATTTATAACATCCTCTTTATATATGCAATATCTATACGATGTATTTCAGCTATTTGAAGAAATGTTCTTTAAAATACTGATTATTGCTTTCATAATTTTTCCTTTTGTGTTAATTACAATGCATTAGACTGTGAACCTGAAAACACAGAAGAATTTCCAAATTCCCAGTACCCTAGTACCCTAGTAGCAAAGATTTTCTACACTATGAATTTGGAGATGATCCATGCAAAATTAGAAAACCAATTAATTGCAAATGCCTATCATATTCCTAATAGCTATCAATGGCAGAATATTACATATCTTTTCATTATTTTAGAACAAAAATGTAACGTTGCTTCTTTCAATATCCCCATGCTCACAATTTATATGCATTGCGACACATTAAATACCTAATATAAAAAGAATGACAAATGAAAGATTTATACTTTGGATTCATACTGTTTGAATTTTTGTTTCTCATGATATATGGAATATAGATATATGTTTCTGTACAACAACATTCTTGATTCTCATAAAATGCCCTCTTACAAAATTTAACATTACTAGAAGAATATGAGTATCACCAATTTTACATTGGACTATTTGCTTATTAGATTATTTAGGATATAAATTATCACTGCTCAATGTGCAATATCTAAGTACTATGAGAGTCTACAGATTGGCAGGTCCACAGCATAGCTCTATTGGAGCTATAAATCAAATAAAGTTATCTCTGAAGGCATTGTTTCCTTGTCTTCTTTCTTAAGTGAATGCCTTGCATACATGAATCACATAAACTACAATGAGGTACATGGGTTTGAGAGAAAATTATAATCATTCCTACACTGAAAGGTCTGAAATGTAATGTTCTTGATTTCTTTAGAGTTTCCAGAAAATATTAAAATTATGACAGAGGCATATTTGTGTCAGTTGCAAATGAAAATTACCTTTCATGACTTCTAGAAGTTTGATATCGTTCTTCAATATGCTGGTTTTTCCAGTAAGACTCTAAAACACAGTACCAGAAAAGGAATGATATAGTATTGGAAATTGAGTAAAATTCAGGGTCCTGTGAATTTTCACAGAACTGAACCTGCTTTATTCAGCTCAACCTTCCTGGTCTTCAACTAAAATACAAGTGATCATCAATAACCAAGAAACATCTGTCCCTTATTTTGAAAATCAAAAGAAATATTATCAGTCTTACCTATAACATGGAGGTTCCAGTAGGTCTCCAGCATCACATCTTTGTAGAGATTCTTCTGGGAAGGATCAAGTAAATTCCACTCTTCTGAAGTGAAGTTCACATGCACATCTTCATAAGTTACTACATCCTAAAATGTCCCACACAATACTACAACTCAAAGCATGATACTGATATCACTGTAAAGTAAATGCATGCTTTCTTGACAATATATTCATTTAATTCTGGTGTATCCTCCACTTATTTCCTGACACAGAATTTATAATCTAATCACCATGTCATTTTAGAAGGAAATCGAAGAGTATGGGTATATTCATAGGACTCTCACCCTCTAAAAGGAAAAACAGAGTTGATTAGGAGGAAGGAGTTTGTGAGGGCAAGGGACCTAGAGTGTTGATACTGATCAGGGAAATGAGGAGTATATAAACTATTGGAGATACAAGAGTGTAAGGAAAAAATAATATTTTGAGCCGATATAAACTGTAATCTCCCCAATACGTATCTGGAAAGGCTCGTCATATAAGACCTTTCCAAAAATCTACAAAGAAAGCCAAACAGAACAGACAAGTATTCAAACACATCATACTATCTAGATGCTTTATGTTTCAATTAACTACATTGTGGCCCTGGTCATGATATTTTCATGTTCACTCTGTGGTGAAAACCCATTCAGTCTCCTGTGATCCTCATAGTCTTTAGGAGCTCCCAAACTGTTCAAAGTTCTAATGTTTCCTCTGGGACTCAAGGCAATATCTTGAAAGCCACATATTGTAAAATCAGAAAGCATATTATACCTTTACAACATGCAATGGAACAGAATACTCCTTCACATTCCAAACGAATAGAAATGTGCACATATGGAGAGAAGATAGAACCAAGGCAAGAAGCAGAGCAGGAAAACACCAAATACTGTACCTTTGTCTTATACACATTGGAGTCACACTCTATAGGCTTAGGTGGCCCTCTTCCTGTAACTTCTCATACATCTCACAGTTTGTTTATTCTCTCTCCCTGTAGGCATCTCATCTTAGCAGATTTATCAATTCCTTATGTATCTCAACACTTATGGTCCCAAAATGCAACATAAGCATCATCCTCAGAAATTCAATATGATGAACACTAGAACACTAGCTCTGCAGCCCAATCCTTGTGACACCCAAGTTGCTACAGTAATTGTATGCTTTTACCATGATACATCTTTATGAGTTTTTTCAAGACAATGGTTCTGTGTATAGCTATGGCTGTCCTGGAACTATCTTGGTAGAATAGGCTGTCCATAATCTCAGTGACCCACCACCTGCCTCTCCTCCAGTGCTGGAATTAATTGCATGTACCATTAATTCTTTTAAAATTTCTAATTTGTTTTAAATTTTGTGTATTCACGTAGCTTTATGAATGTGAACAGTCTCCAAGGATAGAAAAAGACAGCATTAGATTCCCAAAATCTAGAATTAGTAGCACTGAGTCAATAGGCAAGGGTATGAGAAAGTGAACTCAAGCTCTTGGGGAGAAATAGGAAGCTATACTGGATCACCATGTGTCTACTTTTTGGCTGAATTCTTTTGATATTCTGATATGGGAGTGAATTTTCTAATTCATGCACCTGGGCTACCAAGAAGAACTCTCAAATATGGACATCTATGCTCCAAATGCAAGGGAACCCACATTTATAAAAGAAACTTTACTAAAGCTCAAAGCACCTCATGCAGTTATTGTGGGTGACTTCAAAACCTGACTCTCCTCAATGAACTGATCAGGAAAACACAAACTAAACAGAGACTCAGTGAAAATAACAGAAGATTTGGACCAAATGCATTTAACAGATATCTATAGAACATTTCATATGAAAGAAAAAGAATATACCTTCTTCTCAGAACCTCATGGTGCCTTCTCCAAAATTGACCATATAATTTGTGACAAAACACATCTCAACAGATATGAGGAGACTGAAATACTCTCATGCCTGTGATCAGATCACTACAGATTAAGGCTTATCTTCAATAGCAACAAATCAACCAAAAATCCACATTCACAAGGAAACTAAACAATGCTGTACTCAATGATACCTTGGTCAAGGAAGAAATAAGGAATAAAAACAAAGACATTTTAGATTTTAATGAAAATGAAGGCACAACATACACAAATTTATGGGGGAAAAATGAAAGCAGTGCCTACGGAAAACTCATGTCTCTGAGTGCCTTGAAAAAGAAACTGGAGAAAGTGTACACTAGCAGCCTAATAGCACACCTGAAAGCTCTAGAACAGAAAGAGGGTAATACACCCAAGAGGAGTAGAAGGCAGGAAATCACCGAACTCAGGACTGAAATCAACCACATAAAAATGAAGAACTATATAAAGAATCAAAGCAACAACAACAACAACAACAACAACAAACCTGCAGCTAGTTCTTTGATAAAAACAACATAGATAAATCCTTAAACAGACTAAGCAGAAGGCGCAAATATAGTATCCAAATTAACAAAAATAGAAATGAAACAGAAGGTATAAGAACAGAAAGTAAAGAAATTAAAAAAAAAGTCATCTGATTGTATTTCAAAAGCCTATGCTCAACACATCAGGGATATCTAGATGAAATGGAAAATTTTCTAGACAGATACAAAATAGCAAAGATAAATCTGGATCAGAGAGACCATATAAACAGTTGGACAACCCTTAAAGAAATAGAAATAGTCATTGAAATTCTCCCAACTTAAAAAAAAGAGAACAGGACCAAAGGGTTTTATTGCAGAATTTTATCAAACCTTCAAAGAAGACAAAGAAAAGCTGTCACCAACATTTTTCATACTATTCCACAAAATACAAACAGAAGGAACACTACCCAACTCATTGAAGCCACAATTATGCTGATAACAAAACCACTCCAAGATCCAACAAAGTAAGAGAACTTTAGACCAATTTCCCTTATGACTAAAAAAAATCATAAAAATTCCCTGCCAACTGAATCCAAGAACACATCAAAATGGTCATTCAACACGAGCAAGTAGGCTTCATCCTAGGGATGCAGGGATGGTACAATATATAGAAATCCATCAATGTAATCCACTATATAATCAAACTCAAAAAAAACCATATCATTTCATTAGATGCAGAAAAACCATTTGACAAAGTACAGCATCCTTCCACGTTAAAAGGCTTGGAAAGAACAGGAATTCAGGGTCCATACCTAAACATAGTAAAAGCAATATACAGCAAACCAGTAGCCAACATCAAACTAAATGGAGAGAAGCTTGAAGCAATCCCACTAAAATCAGGGACTAGACAAGGCTGCCCTCTCTCTACCTATCTATTCAATATAGTAGTTGAGGTTCTAGCTAGAGCAATTAGACAACAAAAGGAGGTCAAAGGGATACAAATTTGGAAAGAAAAAGCCAACCTATCAGCATTTGCAGATGATATGATAGTATACTTAAGTGACCAAAAAAACTCAACCAGAGAACTCCTACAGCTGATAAACAACTTCATGAAGATGGCTGTTTATAAAATCAACTCAAGCAAATCAGTAGCCTTCCTGTACTCAAAGAATATATAGGATGCAAAATAAATTAGGGAAAGGACACCCTTCAAAACAGTCACAAATAACATAAAGGAATGTATGACTCTAACCAAACGAATGAAAGATCAGTTTGACAATAACTTCAAGTCTCAGAAGAAAGAAATCGAAGACCTCAGAAGATGGAAAGATCTCTCATGCTCATGGATTGGCAGGATCACTATAGTAAAAATGGACATCTTGCCAAAAGCAATCTAAAGATTCAATGCAATCCCCATCAAAATCCCAACTCAATTATTCGTAGAGTGAGAAAGAGCAATTCTCAAATTCATCTGAAATAATAAAAAAAAAACAGGATAACTAAAATTATTTTCAACAAGAAAAGGACTTCTGTTGGAATCAGTATCCCTGTCCTCAAGAGGTGCTATAGAGCAATAGTGATAAAAACTGCACCGTTTTGGTGACAGCCAGGTAGATAAATTTCATTGAATTGAACATCCAGAAATGAATCCACTCATCTATGGTCACTTGACCTTTGACAAAGGGATCAAAACTATCCAGCGTAAAAAAAAAGATAGCCTTTTCAACAAATGGTGCTGGTTCAGCATGCACTTAGCATGTGACATACAGTGCCACAGAATATCCCTTTCCTCTTCCAGTAGACAGCAATGTACACTCCTTTTTCAACTACATGACATGCCTGCTAGGAGAAAAAGTAGGCTTTCCATAAAATTTACCACACTATTTGTTAATCCACATGCAATTTACACATCTGTCCCTTATACTATATAATCACCAGAGACATCGTAACCTCTCTCCTGACTATGTCTCCTGGTGGATTGCTAAGATCATATCTTCCTGACTGCCATTTCTTCCAGTTTTCAACATTAGCAAGCATTCCCTCTTGAACATACCCACCAAACAGGTCAGTAAAATGGGGTAGCACTCAGCCAAAGTTTTCTGAATATACAGACAGCAATCAGTAACTCAGGAATAAAGTTACCACCCAAATATGACAAACCCAGAGACCTGCATCTAGATCTATTATCACCACAAGCTCAGACGCTTAGACATCAGCATAGGAGTATTATGAAGATAAGCCAGAGAAATTTGTCACCAAAAATCCAAGGTGTCCTGTCACAACAGATCCTCAAAAATTAAAACATGGAAGAAGAGGTTGCTCTGTGGAAAGGACAGGAGTGAGATCCTGGAGAAGGGATAGAGGTACACAATAGAACCTGCAGACTGGAGCCTGTATAGGGAGCAGAGATTGTGTGATAAGAATAGAAAAAGACGATAGAGGGGGCATGTGTAGAGAACAGAAACAGGGAACAAATATAGAGAGCAGCTGAAGCTAGTGCTCCATGTATATAAAGCACACCTGACAACAGCAGCAGTTGATGGAGGCAGGTAATGATTTAAGCAGTGCTAAGTCCCTGAGAGCAGGCCATTGAAATTGTCTGCACATGGACAGCTACAGATGAATGGTATACACACTGAACAGGAAAGGAGATAAATAGAATACATGGACTTATTGGTCCGAAAATATTTAGAGTCTAAAAGTTTCCTGGCACTAAATATCCAGGAACACTGCACCATATCAAAAGCAAATACTACAATTGACTGAAATAGGAGAAAATTTCCACTTAATTGTCTAGAAAATAGTTTTAATGAAATCCTAAATGAATAATTTCTAAACTACACAAAAGGATTCCTATTAAGGTGCAAGAAACATCCAAAATACCAAATAGATTGGAACAATAAAAGTCCCCTTGCTACACAATATTCAAAACACTATACATGTAAAGCAATATGAAAACTGCAAAAAAAAAACCCAAAACAAGTCACATATTAAAATTAACCTATTAGATTCATACCTGCCCTCTCACTGTGCATTGTAAAACTCAAAATATTTTGAACACGTACTGTAGAAGCAAAAAAAAAAAAAAGCAGCCATGATATATATACAAGCAAACAATGGTCCAAATGATTTGGGAAGAATCAGCCATGAGAGTGAAGCTATTCAGTGGTCACTGCCTAATTGAGCAAGTAAGAAGCACCACAGGAAATCCCACATGTAGTCACATGTAGCTGATTTTTCCCATCCAACCCCAGATAGAAAACTCCACACCCAGCACCCACTAATCAGCCACATATTCCTGCCCATTGTGGGCAGATATCCTGTGCTTACCATGTCTTGATTTCAGAGCTTCCTTGAGGTCCCCTCACAGCACAGCATGGAACAGCAGAGCTCAGAGCAGGAAGGAGTGAACTATCCTGCAGAGCCACAGGGAACTTGCAAAAAGGTGTCCGAAAGACTCCGCCTCTTTCTTTGAATGGCAGGTCTGCCTGGAGGTCTGGATTGGCCAGTAAGCCTTACCAATTTTCAAGGTTAAAGTGATTTTATTCCAGGGCCATAATTTTTCCAGATCTTAGGAGTAGTTTTCACTTCCTTAGCACGTGTGCCTGCCTTGCTAGAGGGCTTTGGCACCATCCGGCCCTAGGGGAGGTTCCACTATTCCAGCTCAGGCTATTCAGCTGCCTGCTCTGCCCCTTCTGAGCAATGACCCTGCCCTTACTACGACCTTAATTCAGACCTTGCCTGAGCTTTCCTCACAGCACTTGCCTTCCTCTTCCTGTAATCAAGGTGAATAGCTTGCATAGCCCATTCCTCAGGTGCAGTGCAGGAATCAATCTGACCCACAAGGGGAAGGGTGCCCAGGCTATTATCGTTAAAGAGTGACTTTAAGAAACAAGAGGTTTTTTTTCTGGCTTCATGCTGAGCTCAGGTAAATTGCAGCACCTTTCAAGAAAAAAATAAGTCCTTGATTTTGAAGTTTCCCTTGGCAGACAGCCATTATTGGAAGGAGAAGACAACTGTATCTGATACATTATAATATATATTCTTTCTAAATACAAAAACAAATAACATGCTCTATGAGATATGGTGATATAGTGAATCTGTGCTAACACAACTGTGTTTTTTTTTCCCAACCTTACCATTGAGAATGATGTGCTGACTAACCCTTGTGCTCCACAGTGTTTGTCATCTGTTTCCTGGTTTCTTTCCAGAGTTGTTTCAAACCTATCAGCTGGTGGCAGGATATTGTATGATGAGCAATGCAAAACACATGTTTCCTAAAATCCCTTTTTAATGATAAAACCCTGGGCATCCTTACACTGATGTGCCAGCTTTATATTGACACTGCAAGTCAACTAACAGGTTATCCAACTTGATTTCAGGAATAAGAGGAAGTGCTGTGAGGAATTCTCAAGAATGCTGTGAAGTCAGGTCATGATGAGTGCAGGATCACTGCCCACAAAGGGGAGGAGCAAGCAGCCGAACAGCCTCAGTTGCAATGGTGTGTCCTCCAGTGCTGGGTGGGAGTGCAGATGGATGAGGCTCTTGGAGGACAGGCACAAATGCTATGGGAGTGCAAACCTGACCTGAGATATATGAAGGGTCTGGCCCAGGACTGGAAGCACACTCTAACCTTGAGGAGGTGTGAGACTCACTGGCCAATCAAGGACCCCAGGCAGACCTGCCAGTCAGACTGAGAGGTGGGTTCTTCCTGGAGTCTTGCTGAAGTGTGTGTTGTCTGTGCAGGCTTGAACGGGTCTCTGTGTCCTGCTTTGAGTGCTGCTCTTGGGTGCTGTGTAGTGACCTGAAGTCAGTTTTGTTTCTGAGACATGTTGAGCACAGGGTCTTTGCCCATCATGAGGAGAATGTGGATGAGCAGTGGAGCTGGGGTGGTGGGTCCTCCCTGGTGCTGGATGGGAAGCCTCAGTCAGATATGGCCAGATGTGACCTCCTGTGAGGTCCCTTGAGGTGCTCCTCACACCCCACATCAGGCTGTGACCTCCAAACAACGTCACCATCACCTGCTCGAAACATGTGACCAGGGACTCGCTTATAGTAATAATACAGGTCAGATGCTGAACTTGGAGAGCGCTATGTTCTCTTAAATCTACTTCTGCTCTCTGCATTCACCACTTATGTATAAGAGCCATTTACAGTTTATTTTTTGGAGCTATTGAAAAGAATCTAGTGTGTTGGGTAGAACTCCAATATTAAACTGAGATATATAAGAGTTGAATTGAGGTATAAATGACTTACCATGCTTAGGAAATAAGTAATTAATTATCAAATAAATTAAAATGTTATTTAATAATTTAGATTTATTAAATAATAAAAAGATAAAATAAAGGAATGATGTAGGTAATAAAGGAATAATAATTGTATTAAATTTATTTAATATTTTATATCTATTAACACTTTATTTAATTAATTATCAAATATATTAATGATTTATTTAATGATTCAGATTTATTAATCAATAAGAAGTGACCGTGAAGGAATGATGTGAATGACCCTCTTTCCTGTGGGAACGTGTGGAGGAGGAGACTGAACTCTGACCCTGAGTGTGTCACACATGTCACATGTCCTCACCGCACACATCCCACTCCTGCTGTCCACACAGACCTGTCCTGAGCAGGACGCAGTGGGCATGGTCTCATCCAGATGTGGCTTTGTAAGCTAGGTTTGCATATCTGGGGACAACTGAGGGTCACAGGGAGTTGTAGTCATGAAAGTTCACGTCTGTGCTCCAGGGGAGGGAGAGACACTGGCTGTGTCTGAGGCCAGGATGGACGACACTCTGTGAGTTCCAGGTCAGCCTGGTCTACACAGTTAGGTGCCTTCCCTAATTCTTCCCTTCAAAGTCAATCATTTTATGAATGTTTGAGAAAGTGTGTACAAGTATATGAATAAAACATGCTGAGTGCATTTCTTGTGGCCATGTGTGCATGACCTGGGGTAAAACTTTACTCTGGATGAGCCATTAGAAAGGTCATCTCTGCTTCCGGCTAATTGTCCCCCCCCAACCCCGTGAAAGACATGTGCTGTGTCTCCACTTTCATGGTCAACCCTCATTCCTCTGCAAGCACAAACCATCTCACACTGTTCCATACGTCACCTCAGACATTAGATTTTGTCCTAACAACATACATGGCACTAACACACAGCCTGAGAGTGTGACACCTGCGGGAGTTGTTTG
Source organism: Apodemus agrarius (assembly GCA_964023405.1). NCBI lineage: Eukaryota > Metazoa > Chordata > Mammalia > Rodentia > Muridae > Apodemus > Apodemus agrarius. Next base: position 2,420,429 of record OZ030029.1, read on the forward strand.
ATGTAACTGAAGAGAATTGTGACATCCACAAAGGCCCCATTGATGTTCCCTGCATGCGGCTTTTGTCCATAAAAATTTGTGAGTGCACACAAAATAGAAAGTCATTGTGAAGTATTTGTGATATGGGTCACAAATTAAAAATATAAATAAAATAAAAAATAAATTAAAATAATAGAAATAAATTAAAATAATAAAAAAATAAATTAAATAGAAAATTAAATTAAATTAATCTTGAGTAACTCAATGTAAATTGATTGTCTAAAATCTTACCAAATTCTTTGTGGTCATAGATTACTTTTTAATGTCCTCAGAGACTATTGTGATATGCAAATCCTTTAACAGATCAATTCCATGCTAAAGTGTATACTGTTGTATGAAGGTGACTGAAAGTACAACTTTAATACATTGACTATTTTTATGGGTTTTGCCTGCATTGTGACTTTTTCTCATGGTTTCTAACATCGCTGTTACATGCAATGTCTTAATCACACTGCTTATTCATAGGGTTTCTCTCCAGGACGTGTTTTTCTATATATTCAAAGATAACTGTATTGTGAGAAGCTCTTACCTCATTTATTACTTTTGAAAGATTTCTCTTCCATATTTGTTCCATTATACACTCAAAGGTGACTATGCTATACAAATGTTGGGAACAGGCAAAGGAAACTTGACCTAAGGAAGGCCTCTTTGTTACCAACCTCCATTTAAAATAATAAGCTGAATCTAAGTTTATGTCCCGGGTCAGAGAAAGCCTGTATACCTAGCAATATCTGAGAAGATTTCATTATTCAGGTTTTGTTTCCCAAAACATAGTGCCTGTTCCAAACCACCAATAAATAATTGCACTTGCTTGCACAGACTTTTGTTAAACTTTTGTTGTATTTATTGTTCTAAATAGGATTGATTCTTGTTTGTTTTATTAGAAATAATTTTATAATATTTTGTATAATAATCTTGAATAAGAATTAGGTAAGAATGTATGTATTTCAGAAGACACCATCTAGGGTTAGCCTGTCTCATTATTAAATAGTACTGTGGATGAACTCATTTGGTCATATTTACTTTTAGCAGATTTATCTGCATTGACATCAGACAGGCCACACATGTCCTTTAAAGATATTGATTTTCTTTTACATGTTTAAAAGCTGAATCTACCAGTCTCCCATTTATATGCAGCAAACACTAAACAAATAATGTTTTGAGTAATACTGGTTCTGTATTTGACAGCACAATTTGAATAATTGTGGCTAAGTGTGCAATAACATTTTATTTACTGTATTGCAGCACAATAAATTGTGTGCCAATAAAAATGTAAAATACAAGATTCCTCATATTCTATACATCATGAGTCAAAAATTATCCACAAATTCATATACATAAATCATGTGAATTTTTGAAATGGAGGTGTCTAGTTCATGAATAAAGTCTTTGATCAATTCTTTAGCATTTTGAATGTTTCACGTAATCATTTGTCCTTCATTAATCTGACAGAAACATTGAACCTTGAATACCACCATCCAACTAGTACAGTCCAGTTGACCTTTAGCCATTTTCTGTTCTCCTCTAGCTCCTGCACTTACATGGTGATAGAAAAAACAGAGGGACATATAATTGAATATAAAAAAGAATAAGTAAATTATTAAAATTCAAGTTGGAATATAATATAAATGCAATTTAATATAATATAATATAATATAATAAATTTGTGTAGAATTCCTTTAAACCAGTTTGAATATAAATATTGTGAAATGACATCTTCAGTGAATTTTCAATGGATACAATATGGATGTTAATGAGGAATGTGTTCCTTAAAGGGGCATTGTTAATGATCATATTTTCATGAAGACTTACTTAGGGAAGGGGTAGCTCTTGTTAGTGTTGATGCATTATAGATCCATTCTGCATCTCATTATAGGAGGAGAATTGATGAATGTGATGGATTTAGTACAGCCACAAGCACTCAATTGTCTTTTTGGAAATGTCATTTTCTGGAAAGCAGCTGGCTCCCATTCCATCCTTCCAGAATTTTCTGAGTCAAGGAACTCAGTCAGAACTGCATGCCAAGGTCAGACTCTGAGAAAAAAAATAGCTACATGCCCATATCAGTAGTTTTACCAATTCCTTCCATACATACATTACAATAGCGTGTTCTCACATCAACAAGCTCCTTTATTTTATTCTGTTTATTTTACGTATTTAATCTTTATTATTTAAACTTATGTGGTTATCCCTCTCCCTGTCTGCCCACTGATTCTTCCCCTCCCCATACCTCCTCACTCATCTACAAGAGGAAATACACACCTCCCAACTCTTAGCCCTTCCAATCCCTGGGGCCTCCAATTTCTTCAGGGGTTCTATGTTTCTTCTCCCACTGAGGCCAGACCAGGCAGTCCTATACCGTATATGACATGAGGGCCACATATCACCTGGCTTATGCTGCCTGGTTAGTGGCATAGTGTCTGAGAGATCTTGGTTGTCCAGGGTAGTTGAGACTGCTGGTCTTCCTATAGGTCACCCTACTCCTCAGCATATTAAAAGTATTCCCTAATTCAACCACTGGGTTCCACAGCTTCTACCTATTGTTGGCTATAGTATGTTTGTATTTGAGAGCAGAAAAAGAACATTTCTACCTCAGATTATTGGCCAATATATGGAAGAATAGGTTAAAAGCAGGCAGTACTTGGCCATATATGTGCTCCTACAGGAAATAAGAAAATTTGATCTGATTTCTTCTCTGTAAATTATTTAGCTAATTTGTTTGACTTGATAGATGGTTTCTATTTGTAGCCATGTCTGTTCTGGAACTCATTTCTATACAAGGTCATAGATTCAACCCTTATCAAATTTTATTGGAAGTTACCAGGGGATAAATATCCACAAAAGCAAAATGATGAATATATTTTTAATAAGGATTTGAGAATTTTATTTCCTCCAGAGTAAACAAAGGAAGTGAAGATTTTATGGAGAAAGTTCACAAGATCAGCAGATATGATACTTCTAGTCATCGGAAGGAGCCAGTGAGAGTGATTTCAAAACTAGATACATCACTGTAATCCAATAATTCATAGATATGTGCCAATGTTTGACAGAATTCCTTAAATATTTCTTCAGAAATATGATTTCTCCCTGACCTTTTGGATAGAATTTCTGTCTGGTCTTATTAAAATGATGTAGATCTTGGGTACAAAGATGCATCCAAGCATCCCTGCACTGGACGCCAAGATGGAGAAGATCTCCACAGCAACCATGACCTTGCCCTTGGTGCTATGGTAGACAGGGAGGAAGGTGACCCAGACACTGCAGAACACCAGCATGCTGAAGGTCAAGAACTTGGCTTCATTGAATGTGTCAGGCAGATTCTTTGCAAAGAAAGCAACAGTGAAGCTTCCAAGGGCCAGGCAGGCCAAGTATCCCAAGACACAGTAGAATGCAGTAACTGAGCCCTTGTTGCACACAATGATGATGTGGCCATGCTCAGAATGTGCATCAATATCAACAAATGGAGGAGATACTGCTAGCCATATTGCACACAGAATACATTGGAACAGGGAACATATGGGGATAATGTAGTTGGGTGCACCTGATACCAGGAAGTTCCTCAACCTTCTTCCTGGGTCTGTGACTTTGAAAGCCAGAACCACAGTGATTGTTTTGGCCAGAATTGTGGAAACAGCCACTGTGAATACAATTCCAAATGTGATTTGCTGTAAGACACAGGTTGCTTTGTTAGGATGGCCAATGAAGAAAAAGGAGCACAGAAAACAGAACATGAGTGACATGAGTAACAGGTAGCTGAGGATTCTGTTGTTGGCCCTCACAATAGGAGTGTCATGGTGCTTCACAAAGACCCAAAGTACCACAGCTGTGAATGCAGAGAAACAGAAGGCTATTAAGGCAAGAGCCATCCCCATTGGGTCTTCATAGCTTAGAAAGGTCACATCTTTCTGAATGCATTTGCTGTGTTCTGTGTTGGCATACTGGTATTCTGGGCAATTCACACACTGATCCACATCTGATATTCAAAGGAAAATTTAGTTAGTTGTGCTTTTAAAATATGTTGACTAGGTATTTTAAGTAAGAGTGTTGAAAGAAGCCTTGCAATGCTGCATTTGATGATAAGAATGTAATTTGAAGGAGATCACTGCACAGCATTGCTTTCACTTCTTAATGTTCATAAAGGTTTAAGGGAAAATAAAACCGAGCAATTTTTTATCTGTCTATGTAACTTTGCTGATTATATCATTTACAATGTTATCAGAAAGCAAAGATTTCATAAACCATATTTTGATTCTATTTGGATATCAAGTAGAGCATCGAATTCAGAGAATACAATCATGAACCACAATGAGGTTGGTATATTTTATAAATACAAAACCCTACACTCATTGTTTCCTGACGTCATTGACTGTATTATTAATTCATTCTCTATGACACATTGAGACTCTGACTTCTACTGGAACAAGACCTATAGTAGGTAATTGAGAATTCAGTAGCTCAGACTCATTGACATAAAAACGAACAGAAAAGCTGGATCTATGTATATGTATTTATGTGTATGTGTTCATGTAAATGTAACAATTGCATTATTGAATTTTTGTAATTCCTGTCATAAGATACAAGAAGAAGCTAGAGACTTAGAAGTGATAAGATATTAATGTTTTTAAAGGAGAAAACATTAAAGAAATTAGGACTCAGATATTTCCTCATCTGGAAATAAATAAACAAATATTCTGATTATTGTTCATAAGATGTACTAATATTAGTGCTGAAGATATAATATTTTGCTCTAGAAGAGAACCTGGTTCAGATCCCAATATCTAGGTCAGGTTTCTCAGATGTGCTTATAAGCATAACTACAGGGGTACTTTGCTCAGATGTGACCTGTATGTATGTTTCCCATCACCTGCACATAAGCAATAATGTACTAAAAATATTTTATGAAAGTTTTGAGGGTGCAAGTTTTTTTTCAAAGTTCCATGTCTTTATTTTATTAAATTTTATTAAATTTACAATTTGTATCACCACAGTGTCTTCCCATTTCACTACTCCTTTAGCCTGTGTCAGCTATGTTTGCCTCTGTGAGTTTGACATTAAAAAAAGAATATACAATATGTGAACTGTTGTGTTTAATCTCTTTCACTTAATGTATTTTCAAGATTCATCCATGTTGAATGTATAGTTCCTTTTAATATTAGATAATAATTTGTTGTGTAGACATACCAGCATTTTACGTTACATCATTGATGGGTCCTTTTTACATTGTTGGTTATTATTAGTAGAGGTGTAATGAGTTTTTTTTTAATTTTTATTTTCTATATTCTATGTTTAAATTCCAAAGGCTTTCCCCTTTCCCAGTTCCCCCCTCCCTATGTCCCATAATTCCTCTCCCCCCCAACTATTCCCCAATCATTCCCCCTTCCCCCACGGTTTCTCTACAAAACTGGATCCAGTCTTTACAGGCCCAGGGTCCTCTCCTTTCTTCTTGGGAATCATTTGACTTGCTAATTGTGCCTTGAGTATTTAGGGCTTCTGGGCTCATTAATATCCAGCTAACAGTGATTGCATTTCATATGTAAAATTACAAAGCTTCTGCAAGGCAAAGTACACTGTCAGAAGGACAAAACAACAACCAACAAAGTGGGAAAAGATCTTCACCAACCCCACATCCGACAGAAGGCTAATATCCAATATATACAAAGAACTCAAGAAGTTAGACCGCAGAGAACCAAATAACCCTATCAAAAAATGGGGTACAGAGCTAAACAAAGAATCTTCACCAGAATAAATTCGGATGGCTGAGAAACACCTTAAGAGATGTTCAACATCATTAGTCATCAGAGAAATGCAAATCGAAACAACCCTGAGATTCCACCTCATACCAGTCAGAATGGCTAAGATTAAAAACTCAAGAGACAACAAGTGCAAGTTTTGATAAGTATTAATTATTTGATTTTTTACCCCTAAAACAATGTCAGTATATATTAAAATGATATTTTTAGCATAATGTGCATTGAAATACATGTCTTCAAAAGACATTTCTGATTGGTTTGCTTGGTTTTACTACATGTGTCATGGGAATAAACTAAAATTGTAAGTCTTAGCAGCAAATGATTTAACTGTTGAATCATCTCACAGTCATGATGTGCCTTTTAAGAATTTTATTTCATGATATAGAATGAAAGGCAAAATAATAGAAAAGCTGACCAAAATCATTTTGCCAACCTTAAATAATTGTTTTAATAATTGGTATTTTATGTAATATCCTGAATATGAGTCCTGTCATATATTACATTTTGAGTCAACTCTTATTCACTACTTCCTGGATTCATATCACAACTGACTTTGAACATTTCCTTTTGAATATTACATACTTAGCAGCCTCTCATAAATTGGCAAATAGTTTAGCCTTCTATAGTAATCTTACAGAGAAAATGGATTGTGGACCTAGAAGTTTCATGGCCTAGTCCAGTATATGTAATAATATATTTGATTCTTCATGGGCTCCTATATGTAAAGGGTGCATACAATGATATATAAGACAGATACATTCATGAAATATGACTAAATTAATACGGTTAAACATTGCAAATAAAAGATAATGTGCATGTTTTTTTTTCAATAAATTAAGTATAGGGAAAATTTTATGGAGAATTCCTTCAAATTGGTGTTATATTTTCTAAAGTATTTCTTTGTCTGAATGCAATCTTCCATGAATTTGCAATAAATAAATCTGTGGGTCAAGGCATAAATTTTGTGTGATCATTTGTTTGTTTGTTTTTGGCAAAATTTGTTAATGGTTTTTATATCTACAACTAGTAAATTGAATATGTAGTATATTTTATATTTGCAGTTGCCTTTTAGTTGACTTCATCATCCCATTGTACAACAATGAACACTCACTTGTTTCATTAGAAATTTCATTTTCAGGGCATGGGCTACAAACAAAACAGCATTTTGCCATTCCCTCCTTCCAGAATCTTCTGAAGCCATGACCACAATCTGCACTGCACACAGAGGTTGGCATCTGAGGAAAATTTAGACACATACTGATTACAAGATTTAGGAATTTCTTTTATGTTTTATATTAATGGATTATATTTTCAATTAGCTTACTTTATGTACACCAAATGGCTGACATTTCACTCTTTCCATTATTTAATGATCACCTCTGAATACTGGATATACTTTGAAGAAAGGTTGGATAGTTTCTGAATGTCTAATAAGTCAGGAAAATAGTTGATATTGAGCCATGTGCTAAAACTACAGTGAATGCAACCTGGAGTATTTTTAGTTAATTATTTTTAATTTGGCAGTAAATGCTGTGAACAGAAACAGGGAACTTTAATTGAGATAGTATCTCAGCCAGCAATAGCTCGTCATCATATCTTTGAAGTATTTTCTTAATTTGTAATTGATATAGTAGTGCTCATCTCATTGTGAACAGTTGACTGAGTAAGTTGAGATCCATACTTTAGTTCGAGTTTCCCGATATCCCCATGTGTTTTTCTATGACTATAAGCCTTATGTCAAATCACAACTTCCTCCACACTGTATGACCAAAGCTTAATTAAAGCAACAGAAAAGCAAATCAGTATTTGAAGAAATTTAAATCAAGAAATATATCTCCATAAATCACAGAAAATTAAATATAACCTTAAATAAATTTCCATCACAAAACATGAGAAACTATATATAAACAAAAATGAAATATGCCGATGGTGGTTTACTCTGCTTGGAAATGATAAATTCATATGTAGTGACCTTAAAAAAGAAGTTTTTAATCAGGTAATAATGTTCTAAAGTGGCTGCAAATACTGGAAAAAGCTGGATAAAACTTAGATTGTTTAGCCAGGGGGTGGTGGTACACACCTTTAATACCAGCATTTGGTAGGCAGGGGCAGGTGTATTTCTGAGTTCAAGGCCAGCCTGGTCTACAAAGTGACTTCCAGGATAGCCAGGGCTACACAGAGAAACCCTGTCTTGAAATAAAAAAACAACAAAAAATTGTATTGTTTAAAGTTAATTGAAGATTTGACAAATTCTTCCTACATTTTTGATATTTTCCAAACAGGTTTTTCCCATGAAGTATTGGTTTATTAATATTCCAATGATGTTCAGAGTATATTTTCCCTTTTCCCCCATCAGTTTAAATTCATCTTAGCATTTTGTAATATTTTAAAGACTATTTTGAGCTAGAGTAAAGAAAATGGGAATGTTGTTGTAATGTATGTTGGTTTATTTTAAAGTAATGACGCCATACCACACATGGCTGGTTTAGATTCACAATATAGGGCAGACTGGCAAGAAATAGATATTTTCACACCTCTGCCTCTAAAGTACTTGAATAAAAACATGGACACCCCCCAAAAAAACACCCTACCTATCTTTATTTCTGACTTTTATGGAAAATAATTTTCTCTGCATTATTATAGTACTGGCAATAGGTGTGTGAAAGAAAACTGTTCTAGTGGCAATATGTGTTCCTTGTTTTCTTCCACTTGTTTTGTTTCTTTATCTCTGAATGAAAGTTGGACTGACTTGATTAAGAGCTATCCTTGATCCTTTTTTTGAAAATAATATAATTGCATCCTTTGTGATATATTATGTTTAATGGATCTGAATATGTTGAAACATGCTTGCATCCCTGGAACAAATTTTACCTAGGATGAAGAAAAGAAGGGAAGCAGAAAAAATGACAGAGGTAGGATATCCAGCTTGCAAATGAACACTGATAATAAATACTAGTTTTTGTTGTCTCCATCCTACTTCAAGAATTATACCAATTGAAAGTTAGGAGTATGATTACATTTTTTTCTATAAAAGCCCTACTACATATCAGGGCCTATTCATGGCACAAAGGTAAAAATAATACATTTATATAAATATAATCTTGCTATTTACTTACTGTTTCTTCATATAAAATATTAAACTATACTGTGATAAATGATGCTTTATATGTCCCTATTGTGTATCCCAAGTACATATATGAGGGTTATCTATCTAACTCACATTTATGGTCAAGTAGTGCTCCTTAAATAATTTATAAGCAATACAACTCAAAAAATAATAATTTTCTGACTGATGAATAGAGTGTACACAAATATCCAAAGTAAGGAAAAGAATGACCAGTCCAGGAGTCCCAGTAGTTGTGGAGGAGCATTAACTCTAATATATTTGCAAATAAAAGTTAGAATTGGTCTCATGACAGAAACCTCAAGAAATCCCACCTACAATAGATAGAATAATCAAGTGGAAGCAATGATTTGGTCTAATTTGGGAACAAATGTCAATATGTTTTCATTTTTACACTTATGCTCCCAAAACTTAAGGACATTTTTTAAAATTGATGTTTCAGTGAATATAAATTTCTGTAATTTTGTTCATTAGTGAACTTGGAAACTGTCCTTTTATTAAATGGGGAAACATTTTTGAATATAACAACAAGGGTTAGCAATTGTGAATCTTAGTGTTTCCTAACTGGAATATTAGTCTCACCCTTATCAACATCTGTTACAGAGGTTTAATGTAAGGGAGGAGATTACTGTGTAGTAACAACAATGATCTGAAGAGAATTTCTTTAATTCAAATGAAAGACTATCAATCAGTGCTTAAAAAGTTTAATATTCAGTAAATTTAATAAAATAGTACTGATATGAAAAAGGTGTATTTTATGCATGTAGGAAATCTTCAAAGAATTAGTAAAAATATGTCAAAATTGTAAAAGAGAAACACATTTCAGGAGCCTAGAAATTGGTTGCTAATGAGAACAAATATTTCATTTCAATATGATGTCATGTATCCACTTGCCAGTGTTTACTACTGTGTATTTCAATTCATTTAAATATGATGCCATGTATCCACTTGCCAGTGTTTACTACTGTATATATTAAATCAGTTAATTCATACACACCCACCTTTCTACTTCCTGTGGCCAACTCAATCATGTCTCCATGTAAATGAAGTTGTTGACCATTTGGAAAATGTTGGCTGAACTTTCCTATCTTCATCTTAATCCCAAGGCGTTGAGAGAGATTCCAGAAGTGAAAAATGTCATAGTCTTCCTTCACTACTACTCCCTGTTTCATAACCACTTTGTCCCCATGAGGATTGATGAAGTGGGTCTTTCTCAGAATGGAGTTTATCTATAAAACAAGCATTGCACTATAATGTATACACCATTAATTCAAGTCATAAAATGTGTTCTGATTTCATAGAAAACACAACTTCATTTAAAAAATGAAAGAGAAATCACTACACAACTAATTAGATAATGAAATTATCATAATATTTCAAGAATTTCAGTTTTCTCATGAAGACTATCAAACACATACAAATCGGCAGAACAAAATACAGCTAGGCAAACCACACACATACACAAACACACACAGATACACACATACAAATACACATTACCATTGAGAGAGACTCACATTTTCTCTGAGTCACACATGTAAGACAGCTCTACACTTGTTTACACACAAATATACATACATGTTGAAACGCATACGTAAACATTTGGGCACAAAATAGACGTACATATGTACTCAATTGAAAACACAGGGAGCTAGGAAAGGGGAAATCATTTGAAATGCAAATAAAGAATATATCGAATAAAAAGAGAATACTTATAAAAAGAAATCACAGAAAATACATATACTGCCACACATACACACACAAACAGAGAGAGAAGGAGAGACAGAGACAGAAAGAGAGAGAGAGAGAGAGAGAGAGAGAGAGAGAGAGAGAGAGAGGAGAGATACACAGGGAATCGTGTAAATATAATCACCAGCCCAGAATTATATTGACACATAGAAATTTACACTTGCATATAATGAAAAATAGGCAGGAAGAGGCCAAGGCAAGTAGAAGGAAATAGTCAGATAAATACACAGTAAATCAGATACAAATACATATAAGCACATACAAACACTCACAAAACACAATGGTATACAAAGTCACATGCTCTGACAAATACACAAAGAGACATACACACATATACAGATATAGAAAGAAACTTATACTTAGAAAAAATTGTTGGTCACTTGCACAGTTATACAGAACGATAATAATGTATAAATAGAACAAGTAAAACATACGAATACACTGTGAGAAACATAAATTCACACAAATAAACACATTTCTTCAGACAGAGCTGAATAACAGTAGCATTTTCTATTTAATTACTCTCAGGAAAGCAAATAAGTTACCCAGAGCCTACATGGGAGGCAGAATCACTGGACAACTCTTATGAAAATTGTTCCTTAAAATGATTTCCATATAATTCACAATTATTAATGAACACTCATCATCTTGTTGTGGATAAAATTATCTTTATATCCAATATTGGAAGGGGCATGCCAATGGCTATTCAGGTGCTCTATATGTAACCCCAAGTTTTCATTGATAAACTGCACCTTCTTTTTCCATTAATATTTATTACAGTCAATAGAGATCCTTTTACTTAGTAAAATTGTTCCCAATCTTATCTATTTTGGAAAATATTTCCTATTTCCTTAAGTGGGGGCATTTGAGAGACCCTAAACAGCTGTGCACTTGAAGACACCAAACATCATCCAGTAGAAGAAACTCACCTTTAAGCAGTGAGAATTAGCTCCTTTCTCATTGGTGATTGCCTGGTTATCAACCTGTTGCAGATTCACCTGATGGAGTGCATGGGCCATGGCATACACAGCATTGTATATGTTATGACTAACAGCACTAAAGGCCATGTCAAAATTCTGTTCCATTAGCCATTCCAATGAGGAATTTGATGAATAATTCCTTAGTATTTTACAGTTAGATGTTGGGGTTTCCAATGTAAAGTACTTCCACTCTGGATTTACAAAATGTAAGTCGGTGCTTCTGAGATGGTACCATGTTTGTACATTTTTCTTTAAGCCAGAAATCTCACCATGGTGGTGAAGAAAAGTAAAAGTCCCATAGAAATTGCCATGAGGTAAATCACTCTTACTAGTAGGAAAATGCATTTGATTTTTGGTGACCCATATTCTCTGTATAACAGGAGATTCCCACATTCTGAAGCTCAATTCAATAATACACATTGTTTCTCCATAAATGATAATTACATTTGTGGATGACATAATAATTTGCTTATAGTACATTTCAGTTTCTTCACAAAATGAAAACCCATAGAATGAAAACATAATCACAAAGGCAAAGCAAATTTCCTTGTCTTCACTTTCTTTTTTCAATTCAGAAAGAAATTGTTTACCTTTATCATCATCTGAGATGAAAAGGCCGACCCAGTTCCACTTGAAATAAAGTATGAAGGAAACCATTGCCAATGCTAGAGATGTGTCCTTTGGGGCCATCTGATAGACATAGGGAAATTGCTCCTTATCATTGAATATGGAATGGAAAGGTCCATAGGTAAACTGAAGGAACTGCAACAAAGAAAATAGTGTAGGGTATAACGCAATTTTCAAAACTTGTAATCATATTTACCCACAAACAGTTGATTACTTGTGACTTGAACTCTCATCTCAGATTCAAATTAGGAAATGTGGAAGCCAGGCACTTCCACTTCTAATGAGAACAACTGTTTGACAAAGATGTGGCAAAATGTATTTACATGTTATAGTAACTGTCATTCTGTCTTCCAGTTTTAGCCTTGATATCTGTGATTTTGATGTTTGGAGGGATTTTAATGTACTGATGACTTGGAGATATTTATCTAATATTCTTTAAAATAACATTGATGCCATAATCATGAAATACTCTTTCTAAGATTTAACAGGCAAGTGCTACACATAATACTTCTTTAGCATTTAGGAAAAATTATATTTATCTTGCCCGATTGAAAATATTCGTTATACTCTTGAGGTTATGACTCACATAAAAATGCAAGAGATCTACTTTTTAAGACAAGACTCTCAGTACTCTGGAAATATCTGCCTCTATGCCACTTCAGGTAACAGATATTAAGAACAAAGCAAATTTCTATATTTAAACAAATTTGGCAGCCTAAAAGTGTTAGTAACATATAATATTTTAAAAAGCCATCATCCTACTCAATACTGAGAATATTGTGGGGCAAAATACATAGAACTCATAAGTTGTATCTCTTCCAGAATATATACAGAAATAAAGTTAGATTGAACGGACTCTTTTCCTTCCTACAAAGGTGTATTATAATGATGGAAAATACTCGTGTGGACAAATATCGAAGAATGAGGTATTAGAACACCATAATTCTTCTTTCTTAGAAAAAAATTACTTGTGAAGGCCCACTTTTGTATCTTATGATGAGCAAACAAAAGAAAAACAAGATAAGACATAGCAATTAGTTCCAGAAAGTCGCAATCATACTATTATAGAAAATGACATATAATGATTAAACATGTAAGTTTCTGAAATATTTGACAGAAGGTCTAATGAAAATTAACCACCTGACACTTAATGGTTGGTTATATACTCACTGGTAGTAAAATACCTAATTCCATATAGACTGGGTTGGAGGTTTTCACACTGACTAGCACCATTGACATGTCATGAGCTACCAGGCTAAGAATGTTCTGTCATGTTTTCACACACACACACACACACACACACACACACACACACACACACAATCCTCCAGTCACTTAAAGGTTGGTTATAGAGAAAATATTTGTAAGATGAAAGATGAATTTCTGTACCATCACAGTTTATGACTGATGACTATACTTACAACACCACCATGACTGTAAATGATAACTCTGCTGTTTCTCAGTTAATGAGCAACAATCTAAATTTATGACGAAGGTGAAGATAACACATATCTGGGGACAGAAATAATATGTTCTGTGCTTTGGAACAACATGGATCAATCTCTGCCTACTGAAATTTATGTTAATAAAAAACACTGATTGTCTCCTGTCAGTCGAGACTACAAGATTCTCTCTACCATTATGCCAGACTCCAATCTTCATGTTTTCCTCTATTTTTTCTCCTTTATGGAATCTGTCAACCTCTGGAGATGGCCCCGAGAAAAAGTCTATCATGTCTCTGATTAGTGGGTACCATGGAACTATATAGATTAGCATAAGGTCAAGTCCAATCACATCCATTAATCTTAATATTTATCAAAATCCCTCAAAGAGACATGATGTTAAGAATTCCTGGCCTAGGATAACTCACACGTGGAGATAAGAAGATGTCCAGACGTAACCAAAAACGAAAAGATATCTTCCAATGAGGTCCTGTAAGCAGAAATGAACACATACTCTCTTTGTTACAGAAATAATTAGATACATGCTTATATTTTCTTTGAATTAATTTAGAGTTTACAGTTTCTCCATCACATCTGCCGAAACTGTGTTTTATAATCAAAGACATATTTGGTAAAAGATCAGGATTCCTGTTGATTTCATCCATTGAAAAGGCCAATGCCAAAGCGTATTTGTGGATTTTAGTTGTTTTTCTGGAAAAGAGTGCAGTGTTTATTACAGACAGATGTCTATACATGATCATTTGTACTCAATAGAAGTACTATTCTCTATTGGAGGTTTCTGCAGCTGACCTTCAAAGATGGAAACAAATGGATTTATTTGTGCGATTGGGTTGAAATGAGAACCAGGAAATAGCAAACACTGTTCATAAATGGTTCCCATAATTAAAATACGGTATTTACTTCATTCAGAAAGAACTTATACATCTCCATTTTTGAGTACTTTATCAGAATTTAAAGAGAAAAACCACAGATGTTGACAAAACAGTAATACTGATCATGACTTCATTTTGAAATTATTGAGCAATATAAAAATACTTGTGTTATGAGAACCATTGAAATCATGATATTTTCTCATGAAATTAACTCAATTGGTTAAAGAAGTAAAAAAAATATTTATCAGTGCATAAGAGTCTCTCTGCAGCAACATTTGGTTCCTGTACTTAGAATGACTTATAATTAGTGGTCACTGTTTTTAACATGTCTCCTCTTATCTAACACCATCTTCTCAATTTTCTCTTTCAATATTTTGAAGAAGGAAAATAATTTTGACAGGTTTATTTTTAAATGAATTCATATACCAAGCATGCATTTGGTAAATGATAAATGTCTATGCCTAAATTTGAATTTAGTTGAGCAAGGATTATGTAGATCCTAAGAGGGAAATACATCCATGTGTTTTACGAGATACTTTGTTTTAGACTACACTTGCTTCAAATATGCAGGTTTACACTTGTGACAGGCAAATAGTGCAGAAATTTAGATCTTTCAGTACGACCCAAGTATCATTCACCTAATTTATAATTACGAAGGAATATGATATATTCACTCTGGATTCTTCTCATCAGTATAACTTAATTCTTAGGAAGCATCTTTGATAATATTTACAGTTATGCTAATGCAACAATATCATTCTACTGAGAAGTAGGAAAATAAGGAAATTGCAGTGATATTTATTGGTGCCAGTATTATCTGTTTATAAATTAGAAGAGATTTTGGTGTTAATTATATAGAATATGTAGATTTTTTTTAATAAATGTGGCCCACACTTCAGTGGGAATAGAACAATACCACTTTGTATTTATGTTTATGTAAAGAAATATATCTCCCGTCTCACCCTTGACAGCTCATATAATCTTATCAATAAACACTAAAAATACACCTATATATACAATAATTAAATTTGAGGTAAGCACCGTAAGGTTTTCAATAAAAAATGTAAAGCTGGGTTTTTTTCATTCTATGCACTATAAAATAGCCCATTTTAGAATATTCTTTATCATCACACACAAAAATTCGCATATAAGATTTTACTCATACACAAAAGAAATTTAAGAATGGACATTGTGCAAAGTTGGAAATATGTCCATCACTAAATTTTAGGAATTATCAGTTACTGAAGCTGTCTGTGTAGCCTATTAGTCTAAATGGATGTGTTTTAAAGCAACTATCAGCAATCCTCAAAAATGGGTATCATTAACACACTGGGAACATGTGCACCTATATTTACTGAAATTACAGAAAAGGAGGCCCTATAAGGTATAAGTATCATTAAAGCATCATAGATTCACCAACTTAAATAAGAAGGCTTGTTTCTTAAATAATGACAAAAATCTAAAAGACAACTCCTGTATCACTGTTGTCAAATGTCCCAACTAGCCCATATCACAACCGTCACCCATGTCAGTAACAAGAGACATAATCAGTCACTACTGTCATTGATAGACTCACTATTCAAAGAATGCAAACATATCATTGGATCTATATGTTCCAAATTTGTTTTACTCTAAAGAGGGAATGCCATACAGAATTTGATAAAGCAAAGAAGCCAGTGACATTACATAAACTGTATGAAGCAAAAAGCCACAGTGCTTTTGGATTATCTTTTGAAACACTTGGATGTCTTGCTCTCTAAGGACCTAAGTATTCCTTGCTCATATACATACACAGATATCCATCCAGGCATTTATAAGTATGAATTTCTGAGTCTAAAGATCTCTTTCCAAATTTGATGACGTTTATGAGGGAAGAAGTGAGCACGATCAATAAATATGAGAGAGTAAGTTTGTATACATGTAAGGCTCTTGACAACTATGTGTGCCATGAATATTACTGGAACCAGCATATGCTCTAGGAGCAATACACTGATGAAAGGACTTTCAGCAATGCTTATGTCCACTTATTTGCATGTACTTTGGGTAAAACAAAATGAAATATTATGTCATCAGTTTCAATAAGGTATTACTGTGTAGAGTGCAATATAAACTTTTAATAGGAGGGTTTTATATAAAGATTCCGTGTACATATATCCTATATACTTCAGCTTGCAGGTTTCAGTGGGGAAAATAACATTGAATCTGTTAAAGAATTAATTTTTTTCTTGGTGTTCAGACCTAACAAAAAAACAGAAGACTCATGGATTTGTCTAATATTCATCCTCAGACCACACAAGAAATATTCTAGGTGTCACTTACCATGGAAAATACAAATGTACTTACAGGACATTCAAAGTCTGGTTGAAATAATCTTTCTCCATAGGTGTCTGAACTGCTCCAAGGACAAAGGAACAAGTGTAACCAAAATCTTCATCCTTGAGTTCACTGAGGTTTATTCTCCAAAAGCACTTGGGATCAGTGTAACTGGCCAGGAGAAGTGGAATGTTGAGGAGGAAGAGGACTACCATCAAGATGAACATATTTGTTCTTTCTGCCTTAAACCTGGGGAGTGTGGATTGCTAAGTCCCATATATATCAGCACATAAAATTTCTGCCTGCTTTTATTTCTTTTGGCAGAGAAAAGTTTGCTACATATCCATGATTCATTTTTTTTCAGATTTCTCCTGAGCCGCGGAGACATCTTTAACACTCTCTTCCCTGGGGCTCAGCACCTGGTGTCCATAGTCCATGTAAAAAACAAGAGAGTGCAAATAAGATAATCAATTCTCAGGATCAATGATATCACTCCTGTTTGTGAAAAGTTCCACTGGAAGGAAACTTTTTTTTGTTCAAAGGCTTCCTGGATTCGTGGAAAGTTTGACTTTGATCCTTGTAAAGTTTCAACAAGGTGATTATGTGGACACACTTAGAAATTATATCAGTAAAATGTATCCAATGACTTACAGAGTGACATGCAGTAAAAGTATAATCTTAGCTACTTGATACACACAGGACAGTGTATTAAAGAGTCCAAGTCAGGAAGAGGCAGTCTCAAGTTTATAGTCACTAAAACCCACAGACCATGTACAGTGTGGACCACAGCACACCAGTGACATGAACATATTATCTGAACAAGGCTTCTGCTTACATTGTCTTCAGGATCAATAAACAGACCAAATCAGAAATATATTTAATCCTGCTCTATCCCAAATTATACAGTTCTTCAGAGATCCACAGTTAATCTATGTGATCAAAGATTGATTTTAAAGGTTGAACCAGATCCAGAGAAAATGCTGTGTGCTTTCTTTTTCCTTTCTTTCGTTTTATTGGTCATTTTATTAATTTACATTTCAACTTTTATCCCCCTTCCACGTTTCTCCTCAACAACCCTCCCATCACTTCCCTCCTCTCCAGCCTCTATGAGAGTGCTCCCCTGCCCACCCACTAACTCCTGCTCATCACCCTAGCATTCCCCTACCCTGGGTCATCTATCCTCTATAGGACCAAGGGGCAGCTCTTCCAGTGATGCTAGAGAAGTCTATCCTCTGCTACATATCCAGGTAGAGCCATGGGTGCCCCCATGTGTACTCGGTGGTTGGTGGATTAGCCCCCTGGACTCTACATTCCAATATTTACATACCAATGAAAAATTAATTTTAATATTTGAATTCCAAATTATGATCTTCCTCCCTGATCCGGAGGTTTTTATTTTCAATGAATTAACTTCTGCTGACACAGTTATTCTACTTTATCTTTGTTTTCTTACATCTTTTTTTTCCTCATTTCGCATGGCGGTAGTGGCTGTGTGGAAGCGTTGGTTAGAAATATCTTCTTAGTGTCTTAGAAGCAAATGGTGACTGTGAAGCAAAACTGTGTTCTAATATGTAAGCTTCACTTATAAAATCTTTCCACTCCTCTATTCTTGCATATATTTTAGAATCAACACTGACCATCAAAGACTTTAGTGAAAATTGGACAATCATAAACCTTTTTCACTTAATTTGTACTGAAAGAAAGCAGAGCATATATAGGCAGCCCATTAGTTTGGGTGATGCTCTGCCCTATTATGTGATTTTCAATGAGACAAACAAGTTTAGTGTTTTGCACTGGATATTGATTTACACTTAAAAGTCAATGTTTTCCATATGTGTGACTTCCGGTTCTGGGATAGACTGTCCCAGAGTGCTGAGACTTGTATCTAGGGGAAAGTGAATGGAGAGTCTTTCATAGGAATACTGAGTAAAGTTGTCTTTTAAGAGTCAGTGATGGGGCCATCCACCAATCTCACAAATTTACCAACCATAATTGCTCCTGTTTAAAGGAAATACAGTCACAAAGAGTAGAGCAGGGACTGAAGCAAAGGCCATCCAGAGATGCCCCTCATGGGAATCCATATCATATGCAGCCACCAAACCCAGGCCCATTGCTGATGATAAAAAGTACTTGCAGACAGGAGCCTCACATAACTGTCTCCTGAGAGGCTCTGCAAGAGCTTGACCAATACAGATGTGAATTATTGCAGCTGAGCATGGGACTGAACACAGGGACCCCAATGGAGGAATTAGGGGAAGGACTGAAGAATCTGAAGGGGTTTGCAAATCCATAGGACAAACAGCAATATCAACCGACCAGACACCCCAGAGCTCCCGGGGACTGAACTACCAGCCAGAGTTTAGACATGGAGGGAGCAATGGCTCCAGGTGCATACGTAGGAGAGGATGAACTTATCTGGTATCAGTGGGAGGGGAGGCCTTTGGTCCTGTGAAGGCTCAATTCCACAGTGAAGGGGAATGCTTGACCAGTGAAGTAGGAGGGCATGGGTGAGTGGGGGACTATCTTCATAGAAGCAGTGCGAGGGGAGATGGCCCTGCAGGAGGAACAATTCTATGTACCAACCAGACACCTTGGAGCTCCCAGGAACTAAATCACCAACCAAAGAGTACACATGGGAAGACCCATGTCTCCAACTGCATATGTAGCAGTGGATGGACATTTCAGACATCACTGAGAGGAGAGGCCGTTGTTACTCTTAAGGCTCGTTTCCCCAGAACAGGGGGAATGCAAATCAGGAAATTGGAGGTGTACCAGTGGGAGGGTGTTGGGATAGAGGGTTTTCTGAGGGGTAACATGGAAGGTGGATACCATTTGAAATGGAAATAAAGCAAATTATTTAAAAGAAAAAATATACATTATTTTGTGTTTCATTATGGCACACTAACACAAATGTAGCATGTAACCTGCTGGTATCTGCACTGCCACCACCATTATCTGTTGCATATTCGGTATATCTGTTAAGTGACTCATTCCTCAGTTCAATCAACCTCCTTTGCCATTCATGACATTCTGTGTTCATGCTCAATTTCTAATTTAAGAATCATATTTTCTTCTATATTTTCATACTACCAGCTTCACATGATATATCAATTCCCAATTCCTTCATGCCTTTTCAGTTTTCAAATAATAGCTCTCCTACTTTCTTTGTGAAAAGATGGGAAAAGACACACAAACTCACACACATGCTGATAAAAAAGACACACACTGTTACATCAAGTCTCAAAACTGTTGAATTTCCTCAGTCCGTCTTTAGTTTGATATAATGTCCTCCTGTTTTATCCTCAATTCTTGTGAACAAGAACATATACTTGTAGGTTGGAGAAATTTTTCTTATGTGTAGGTCAAGTCTTCATGTCTGTCATCTAAATTGTGATATACATATGAGAACAGTGGACCCAGAAATCTTATTTGTGTTATATCATCCTTGTTCCGGTATTTCTGCATTACATACCTACTATTTACATAACATTTATTATATTAGTTTGTGAGATTTATTCTAAATGTTTATATTGAATCATGGATATTCATTGAATTACACTATTAAAAATTTTAAGAATGCAGTTTATATGGCAATAATGAATATCCATTTTTAAATTAAAATAACTAACTTATATGTTTTCTTTTTACTCAATTTTTTGAATGCATCAATTCATCTTGAATATTATATTTAATCATAAAAAGACATTGATAGAAAATTAATTATTGTTTACTTCTAGAGAAACCCACCAGAATATTGGGTAAGCTAGAACACACTCCTACATGTACTGTCTCTCATACTTTAATTATTTGTAAGACGTCACTAAAAATTTCATGCCTAAAATATCATTTGGTCTGTTTTTCTACCATTTCCCATAGTGAGGTTAGATTCGCAGCCTATCTCATCTACAATTTTATTTTTGATACTTTATATACCAATCATACTCCTCCATAATGTTAAAAGTTGAAGTAAAATCAAAGCATTATTTTAAAAGATGTGAAAATTATTAATGTCAGCTTTGTCTTTACTAAAAACAATAATCATCATGTTTGGTTAGATCACAATAATTTCTACTTGCTGCCTTCATTTTATTATGAAGTTTTGTTGGATAATTTCAGATGAATTTCTTCACCTTATACATCCTTCTGTTGCTTACAATTAATAAACATCTACATCAAATATAAACATTATCACAGAATAAAAAGCTGGAAAATTTTTGACACAAATGAACTTAAGGAGCAAGCTGGTGGACCCATTCCAACTGGTAACAAAATAGACTTCAAAAAAAAATAAATCAAAGGCTATGAAGAAGAATACTACATATTCATCAAATTGCTTTCATTCTTACATTGTTTGCCACAAACACAATGATGCCAGGTTTTGTAAAGGAAATACAAGTAAAATTTAAACCATACATTGACCTTTACACATTGATAGCAGGAGACTTCAATACATTATTCTCAACAATGGAATGGTCATTTAGAAAAAACTAAATGAAAAATAATGCATGAACTGAATACTTTAAAAAATGACCTAAGAAATATGCTAAGAACATTTCATACAATCACAAAAAAATAAAATTTATTCTTGAAATGCATGGCTTTTTCTCCCAATTTACTGCATGATGAGTCATACAACCAAATCCTACACATACAGAAAATTTGAAAAATCATTTATATTAACATTCTGGCATGGATATCTACAAAGTTTCAACAATAAGAGAATATACAGAAATCTTTCATACAGGTAAGCTGAGCAATTGTTCTGAGCATTGGAGCAAGAAAAAAAGAAAAAAAATGAAATTACAGACTTGCTATATTTAATTGAAAATAAGCTAAAACTTATGTGGGAAAATAAAGCTGGAATAACAGGAATCTTCCTTTTCTATGTTTTCTATATTTTCTTTATAATTTACCAACACATTCTTAGACTTCAACACTTTTTTCTCTATATTTCTTCAATATTTTCAGAAATATTTTCCATGTAAATCTTCAATTTTATCGTAAAATGTTTCTACTTACCTCTTTATTTATTTAAAGCTTTCTATGTCTTGCATATTATCTGTAATTTTCCCAAAAATTTTCAATTTTAGCAATGTTTTGTATATATTTCTTCAATTTTATCAGAAATATATTCAAAGTAAATCTTATTTTTTATCATAAAGTATATTACATGCAAAACGTTTAAAAATACCCACCAAATACACTATTTAAGGCACATTAAAATTAAGACAACATGTGTTTGTCTTTCATTCACAATTTCAAAACATTTGGTCAGGAGTAGAGAAGACATACACACCCATTGAAAGCAGAACACCATCACATCACATGGCCTTCTTATATAATTTTATCATGATGCTTGTCTGGACACAGTTCCTTCATGGTCAAGTTTGCTCAATAAAATTAATTTTATGACTGGGTCTACTGAAGACACCATTCTTTATATTAAAATGATTAATTTTGAGATTGTAATTAGGATTTTAACCAACCAGGGCAAAAATGTCTTTTCCATGAGAATATGAAATTTATAACTATATGGCCACAGCTATATCCTTCCCATGCAAGGTACGACTCTAGAGACCAGGCTAGAGATCACTCTCCATGCTCAGGCTTGGTGGTCATTATCTCTTTCCAGAAAACTCTCAACTCCTGGATAATAGGAACTGTGATCTGCATAGAGTCATGGGTTGTTGTTAGATTTGAGACATTTAGAACACACTTGGAGGCAGTCGGGTATGGTACACTATGGTTAATTCAGTTATAGAATAGGTTGGAAGTGGCTGAGGGCCAGATGAGGGCTGTTTAGGAAGTGGATAATTTGGACATTTGTTGAAAAAATCTTTCAGCGAGAGTCTGGTTAGATGTGTGTCTCACAGGATGATACAGAGCATGGAATACAGAGAATATACTATACCCTTTGTTTTCATCTCTCAGTCAGAGTGTCAGATCTGAGTCATCTTGTTTTCCTGATCCCTGTCCACAGGCATCATCTCCAAGCAAGACCGTCCTGAGAACGTCCCTCCCGTCCTGAATCTCCACAGGCTGAAGGTGTCCCTGGAACTGCCTTCTAACAAGTTCATGCTGCCAAAGCCTAGGAAGAACGTGGACATCTCAAGTCTTCTGCTGCCAACTTGATGGGCTGGCTCTTCTCTACATCCTGTCCCAGGTCTCCACAGTTAACACATTTGGAAATAAAGCACACCACTTTCCCATTGTTCTGACACTGACAAATCTCAGTGGCTGAGACCTCTGGCTTTTGAAAGGGAGGTGATCAACATTTGTGTCCCAGGAGAGTCTCCCAGGATGAGCACCTCAGCTTCTGTTCAGTAGAGGGAGAGCATTAACAGGAAGGCAAAGCCTGTTCCCCATGACATACACCATCCCTTGTCTGGACATTCTAGTGTATCCTGGAGAGCTCTAGGCATCCCCTGTGATGTCACCTGTGATGTCACAGCACCCCCTGCTCTCAGGGCATTCAATAAGTTCCTAGAGAGTTCACCCATATTTATGTCTGCAAGATGGAGGAGGAGTCTACTTGAGAGTGAGAATGGAGAGCTTAGAGAAATAAGAGAGAAGCCAAGGGAAGCTGGCTTTCCATCTCACTGGAAACTAGCAAGGAAGATGTGGTCCTGGGAAAGGCACAGTGAGTCATGGAACAGTGAGGTGAAAATTACTGGAGTCGGCACAAGTGAGCCTGGTTTCCCAGGAGTGGGTAACAGGAAATGCTGCACCCAGGTCTGCAGCACACTTCCTTCCCAGCTTCTACCTTGGTCCCGTGAAGCATCATCATCTGCAGGCTCAACCTCCCCTTGAGTATCCTAGCTTGGAGGACCCAGATGCTTTTGCCAGGTAATGTTGGGGAGTGGCATACCTGGCTGTTGCCAGGTAACTGTGGGCGGAGCTTAGACAGAATCCTAACAAGGGGGAGGTGCCTAGGGGCCTGGCTGTAAGGGACTGCCTTAGTTATCTTAACTGGTGTGGGAAGCCCCACCCACTGTGGGTGGCACCATTCCCTGGCTTGAACACAGGCAGTGTGTGCAAAGGGGCTGAGCAGCAGCAGGTGTTCATTGATCTTGGTGGCCTGATTAGTTTCATATCTGGTGTGAGTGAGCAGCAGATTGATAATTAATCAATGATCAATATTCAACACATGTTTAATTGATCACCAATTAGTTAACAATCGATATAATTAAACAACCGACAATTACTCAATTAGTTTGATCTTTGCTGGACCAAAAACTGACATAAATGATTACTGATTGGTTGTAAACTGTGGGTTCCTGACTGACTATAGTTTGATTGATTGATTAATTGGAGACACATTGGACATTGGCTAATTCCAGGTCCCTTGGTCTGAGTAAGCAATTCGGTCTACAAAGGTCTACCAGAAGTTGGCAGAATAAGGCATTTTTTTGTGGAGGTTTAAATAATCTGCAATTTTCAAGGCATCTAAGAGGTCCTGCATTTTTGTTTTGTTTCTGAAGCCACTGGGAATTCATTTATAAACTGATGAAGAGACTCTATCTGTAGGTTTTAGCAAGACATAATGTTGAACTTTATCAACAAAAGCTGGTGGGTTTCCATTTTACTTTTAGGGTAACCCTGGACTTGTGGCAGGGACACTTTTGGGTTCCCTTTTATCCTTTTTTGAGTGACTGCTCAGATGGATGCAGGGGTAATGGGGTTCACCCATGGCAACCGCCTCATTCAGGTTGGACAGAGGTATGCTGGGGCAGTGATGGTGTCCAATACAGAGATCACATGGGCAGAACCACACCTGGCAGGAATGTCAGCCCAGAAAGCTGAACTGGCAGTTCTCAAAATAAGTCATTCGAACTAAGAAAGTACATGAAAGTCGCTAAAGCCACTTTCTATGGTGTATAGCTTCTTCAGTCACTTCCTGTCAAGACCCGGCCACTTCCTCTGACACTGATGGTCACTTCTGGCCACGGAAGGGGCACGTCCTATTAAATTGAGTCACTTCCTGTGGTATAAACTCACTTCTGGTTAGGGCCAGTCACTTACCTTGACATCAAGACCACTTCTGGGTGTGGCACATCCACTTCCAGTCCTGATGTGTCCACTTCCTGTGGGTTCTTAGACTTAGGCATGCCTTCCTCACTGTGGTAAGGTTATCTTTTCCCCAGGGTCAAGAAACAGATGGCGAGTGTGCCATGGATAGCTCTCACATCCATGGGACCATTTTTGAGAGGAGCCTTCTGATGGGAAAGGACTAAACTCCATCCCAGAGAGCAAGAAGACAGCCCCATGTGTGAACCTAGAAATTGGGATTCTCATGTCCTTGATTGCATCAGACCCAGGAGACCGTACACTCTATGATGAGACAAAAGATGTGACCTGGGGAAACAAATCTATTGATGTCTCAGTGTTATAAGAGATGAGGGAAAATAGCTAACTGACTACAACATAATTGTATGAGAGGAAATGGGTCCACACAAAAAGAAAAGAAGAAATTAGAGACTTTCTAAAGTTCAATGGAAATGAATATGCATCTTGCACAATCTTATGGAACACAAAGAAAATGAAAGTGGAGCTAAGAAGAAAGTTCACAGCACAACATGCATACATGAAAAAAAAACTGCAGAGCTCTCACGCTGGTAATTTAACAGCATGCTTTGTAGACTACCACAGAGGGAAATGAGGGAGCAATTAAAACAAGGAGGAGACATCAGGAAATTATCAAGTTGGGAGACAAAATCAATAAAATAGAAAGGGAATAATACAAAGAAATCATAAAACATGGAGTTGGTCATCTGAGGCTTTTATTAGAAAAGATACACAAACCCTTATTAAAAGATAAAGAATATACAAAATAATGAAATCTAAAATGAAATTAGAGATAAAATAACAGACAACGAAGAAATCCAGAGAATCTTACAACATAGTTTTAAAAAAAGGGTGCACTCCACCAAATTGGAAATTATAAAAAGAAATGGATAATTTAATTTGGGCTGGCTTAAATTTTCAGAGGTTTAGTCCATTTTCCTCATAGCAGAAATAATGGCAGGCATGCAGACAGACATGATGCTGGAGAAGATGCTGAGAGTTCTCCACCTTTAGCCCAAGGCAGCCAGGAAGAGACTGTCTTTCCCGGGACCAACACAAGGGTCTCTTCAGCACTGGTAGTAATTACAAAGCCCATGCCACAGTGATGCACTTCCCCCAACAAGGCCACTCCACCACATAATGCCACTCACTTAGCTTAGCATATTTAAATTACTGCATTCGACTGCCTGGCTGCCATATGATTGTTCAAACACTTGAGTGTATGGGGATCATACTTAAACATGCAGAATACAGGAGCTAGAACTCCAAAAGTCTCCATCCTCTATAGCAGGTTCAAAAATGTTAAGACTCCAAAGTTCAAAGACTCTTCTGAGATGAATCCTATCATGGAATAGTAATAACATATATTTTCAAAAACAAAAAGCACATTACATGTCTTCATATAAACAGGATATGCATCACCATTCCTAATGGTTACTGTGAGGAAATTCTCGACATATAGAAGACCAAAAGGCAGAAGAGCAATCTGAAATCTCTGCATGTCCATGTCTGATGTCAAAACATTCTTCTGATCAGTAACTCCTTTCTGCTTTGTTCACTGAAAGCACAGTACTTTCTTTTTGACTGGTTTTATTCACTTAAAGCAGTTTTCCTAAGCAGGTAACACACAGTTCTAACATCTCAAAATCTTGATGTCTCCAAGGCAACTTCAATATTACAGCTTCTTATTTCAGTCTCCAGAATCCACACATTATCTTCTCTGCTCCGCCAAAGAGATTGGGTCACTTTTCCATCTCTGCCCTCTCTATCACTCTAAGCCTTGGTTGATTCCATTCTTCTGCTCCAGCTGTTCTTGCTGCTCATCCCATGGTACTCTCATCTTCAGGTTGCTGGGTTCTTCTGCTGCAACTAGGTTTGACCCATAGCCTCCCTCAAGCTTGCTGAATGGTGCCAAACCTCAGATATTCTGCATGACAACTTTATGCAATCGAAATCAGTACCACTTGTGTTATTCTTACATATGACCAAGTCCAGCTGCACCATTAGGTCCAACCTTGGTGATCTCTAGAATACACCTTCTTTGTCACTCAGAAAATATTACCCAGTTTTCACCTTAGTGATGCTGATTTCTTTTTCATCACCTATAATTTCTAAACTATATCTAGAAACCATCAATTGTCTCAGTAGTTCCTTCTATTCTTACCTCTTAATACAGAGCCACATAGACACAGCTGCTGAGTTCTGATGCTTAATGGGACTGGAACACGGACCCTTCTATCAGCAGCTTTCAATTTTTTCAAAGACATCACTGCCTAAGCTTGACTTTCCTGGAACATACTCAGAGATCTACTTTGATCTCCAAGATATGTATGTCTCGGTTTGCTGAACTCTGTGATAAAAAGCATGCAATAGCATACTGGACCTAAGCTTTTTCTTTTAGATCATAAATTGAAATCCCAGAATATGTTGAGATCCTTCCCTTGTCCATTTGACACATACTTGCATCTTTGTACATACACATGACATACCAGGTAATAATAATTCCTAACATAATAAATTCTCTTTCATACAGCAGCTCATCTATAATTTTAGCTGGATGTAATGTTTTCCTAATGTACATATTTCTTTGATACCATTAATGCCAGGATTTAGATTGATTCATCATCTTGGTGATGCTCTGTTATTTGAACCTTACATATTGTAGTTTTCTTTTTGAAGTATGCTATGCTTGAACAAAACTGTCAGCCAAATTCTATGCAAGGATTTCTGAGACATCCTTTGAGAAAGCAACTAATGCAAATCTCTTTACCTTAACCTCAAGTAGTCTCTTCAGACAAGGGTAAAAGCTTGACTTTCCTGGAACATACTCAGAGATCTACTTTGATCTCCAAGATATGTATGTCTCGGTTTGCTGAACTCTGTGATAAAAAGCATGCAATAGCATACTGGACCTAAGCTTTTTCTTTTAGATCATAAATTGAAATCCCAGAATATGTTGAGATCCTTCCCTTGTCCATTTGACACATGCTTGCATCTTTGTACATACACATGACATACCAGGTAATAATAATTCCTAACATAATAAATTCTCTTTCATACAGCAGCTCATCTATAATTTTAGCTGGATGTAATGTTTTCCTAATGTACATATTTCTTTGATACCATTAATGCCAGGATTTAGATTGATTCATCATCTTGGTGATGCTCTGTTATTTGAACCTTACATATTGTAGTTTTCTTTTTGAAGTATGCTATGCTTGAACAAAACTGTCAGCCAAATTCTATGCAAGGATTTCTGAGACATCCTTTGAGAAAGCAACTAATGCAAATCTCTTTACCTTAACCTCAAGTAGTCTCTTCAGACAAGGGTAAAAGTCAGTAACATTTTTTGCCAAAGCATCAAAAGTGCCATCTCAAGAGTTGAAATAATCCTAAGCACTCATGCCCATGATATTCCTACACAATGGCCTCTTAGTTCCTATTAAATTCTTGATCATATTAATCAGATTTCTCTCCCGCATGTGTTCTTTTATGTCTTTGGAGATGACTGTTCTGGGCAAAGGCTTTACCACATTGATTACATTCATATGGTTTCTCTCCAGTATGTGTTCTTTTATGTCTTTGGAGATCACTGTGATATGAAAAGGTTTTACCACATTGATTACATTCATAAGGTTTCTCTCCAGTATGTGTTCTTTTATGATATTGGAGATGACTGCATGTTGCAAAGGCTTTACCACACTGAAGACTACAGAATTGTGCAAAAGCTTCACAACCCTAAATTCACTCGCTGTATTTCTAAATTTGGATTTCCATTACTAAAAATAGATGAAATAATCAATGAAACTTTTATAAAAGCAAACTTTTATTTGGGGCCACCTTAAAATTTTAGAAGTTTGGTACATTTTCCTCATAGCATGGTACACATGCAGGCAAACATAATGCAGGAGAAGGGTATGAGAGTTCTGCATCTTGATCCAAAGAAAGTTAGAAAGAGATATCTTCCAGGGTGCTAATAGGAGGGTTTCTTTAGCACTGGGAGGAAACCCAAAGCCCACCCCAACAGTGATAAAATTCTGCAAAAAGCCACACTTCCTAATAGTGCCACTCCCTCCCCCAAATAAATCCTAACTACCACGTTCCACTACCTGGCCATATATGATTGTATAAACACAAGAGTGTATGGGAACCATATGTAAACAAAGCGTAATGCAAAACATATGAGGTCCAACTTAAAAGACACCATCATCTATAGAATCTCAAAAATGTTAAAACTACAAAGATCAAAGTCTCTTCTGTGATTAATCCAATCTTGCAAGAGTAATCCCCTATACATTAAAAAACAAAGAGCATATCATGTACCTTAAAATTCAAAGGATGCACTTCTTCATTCCTAAAGGTAATCATGAGTAAATACTGGACCTAAAGGAGACCAAGCCTGCTGAGCATTCTCCAAACTCTGCATCTTTATGTCTGATGTGAATCTGTTCTTCAGATCTCCAACTCATTTCTGCTTTATTCACTGAAGCACAATTCCTTCACATTAACTTGTTTTATTCCATTTCAGAGCAGGTATCACACAGTTCTAACATGTCAAAAATTTGAGGTCCCAATGTAAACTTCAATATCTCTGTTTCTTCTATAAATGTCCAGGATTCACACATGATCATCTCTGCTCCTCCAAGATATTGGATCTCTTCTCCAGTTCTGTCCTGTGTATCACATTACGCTCTGATTAACTACACTCTACTGCTCCTTCTATTCTTCCTGCTCACCCCATAGTAATTGCATCTTCAGTGTGCTGAGTTCTTTTGCTGCAACTAGGCTTGACCCATATCCATAATGTATGGCTCAGTCTCATGAATGCTGGGATAAAAAGCATGCAACACCATACCTAGACCTAAGCTTTTCCTTTTAGATCTTTAATTTAAAACCCACAATAGCAAGCAAGATCCTTCCCTTGTCATTTTGAAACATACTTGTATCTTCCTATGTCTACATGAAAACAATAACCAGGTAATAATAGTATCTAACATGATAAAGTTCACTTTCATACAACTGCAAATCCATATGTTTACCTGGAAGGAATTTTACCATAATGTAACCATTCCTTTAATACCAACGAATATGCTTGATCACTGGATTTAACTTCATTCAACTTCCTGAAGATGCCTTGCATTTTGAACCTCCCACTTAATTCATGATTATACTTATTAGGTTTCTCTCTAGCACAGACAATTTGGAGACTTCTCCTTTGTGAATATATTCTACCTCATTGATTACATCCATAAGGTTTCTCTCCAGTATGTGTTCTTTTATGTCTTTCGAGATAACTTTGAAATAAAAAGGCTTTACCACATTGATTACATTCATAAGGTTTCTCTCTATTATGTGTTGTTTTATGATATTGGAGATGAATGGGTCTTGCAAAGGCTTTACCACATTGATTACATTTGTAAGTTTTCTCTCCAGTATGTGTCATTTTATGTCTTTGGAGATTACTATGAAATGAAAAGGCTTTACCACATTGATTACATTTATAAGGTTTCTCTCCAGTATGTGTTATTTTATGATTTTGGAGATGACTGTGCTGGGCAAAGGCTTTACCACATTGATTACATTCATAAGGTTTCTCTCCAGTATGTGTTCTTTTATGACATTGGAGATTACTCAGTCTTGCAAAGGCTGCACCACATTGATTACATTCATAAGGTTTCTCTCCAGTATGTGTTCTTCTATGACATTGAAGATTACTCAGTCTTGCAAAGGCTGCACCACATTGATTACATTCATAAGGTTTCTCTCCAGTATGTGTCATTTTATGATATTGGAGATTAATCAGTCTTTTAAAGGCTTTACCACATTGATTACATTCATAAGCTTTCTCTTCAGAATGTGTTGTTCTGTGATATTGCAAAGTACTGTGCTGTGCAAAGGCTCTACCACATAGACTGCATTTATAAGGTTTCTCTCCAGTATGTGTTCTTTTATGACATTTGAGGTTACTCAGTCTTGCAAAGGCTTTGCAACATTGATTACATTCATAAGGTTTCTCTCCAGTATGTCTTATTTTATGTCTTTGTAGAAGACTGGATCTTGCAAAGGCTTTACCACATTGATTACACTCATAGGGTTTCTCTCCACTGTGACTTCTTACATGCCTGCAATGATAATTAGCACATGTGAAATATTTACCACATTCATTACTCTGATCAATCATGTAATCAATATGAATTATGTTTACAGTTTGGTCTGATGGTAAAGAAGCATCAGATCTTAAGGTTTATTGCTTTGTATGATCATGGTGTTCTCCCTCATCATGAATTGTTCAAGACACCTGTGATAGTTATTACATGGCTCAAATTTATAATATCCTCTTTAAATATGCAACATTTATATGATTTATTTCAGCTATTTGAAGAAATGTTGAACAGCTCTGATATTGATAATACTGGTTGCTTTCATAATATTTCCTATTGTGTTAATTACAATGCATTAGATTGTGAACCTGGAAACACAGAAGTATTTCCAAATTGCTAGTAAACCAGTACACTAGTAGTCAAGATTTTCTACACTATAAATTTTTGGATGTTCCATGTAAAACTAGAAAACCAACTAATTGCAAATGTCTATCATATTGCTAATATCTATCATTAGCTGCATATTATATAACTTTTCATTGTTTTAGAACAAAAATGTTATGTTGCTTGTTTTAATATGCCTATGCTCACATTGTTTTTATCCATTGTGACACATTGTATACCTAATACAAAAGGAATGGCAAATGAAAATTTTATACTTTGCATCCACACTGCTTGAATTTTTGTTTCTTATAATATGTGGAATATAGATAAATATTTCTCTACAACATTCTTGACTTTTATAAAATGCCCTCTTACCAAACATAACAATATTAGTACAAGAATATGAGTATCACCAATTTTTCTATGTACTATTTGATTATTAGAATTTTTAGAATATAAAATTATCACTACTCAATGTGCAATATCTAAGTACGATGAGACTCCACAGCATAGCTCCATTGGAGTTATAAATCAAATAAAGTTATCTCTAAAGGCATTGTTCCCTTGTCTAATTTCTTAAGGGAATGCCTTGCTTACATGAATTAGATGAACTACAACGAGGTGCATTGTTTTGAGAGAATATTATAATCATATGTACACTTGAAGTTTTGAAATGTAACACTCTTGATTTTCTTTAGAGCTTCCAAAACATATTAAAATTATGAAAAAGGCACATATGTATAAGTTGCAAATTAAAAATACCTTTCATGACTTCGAGAAGTTTGATATTGTTCTTCAATATGATGGTTTTCCCAGTAAGAATCTAAAACACAGTACCAGAAAAGGAATGATATAATATTGGTATAATTCAAGGTACTGTAAATTTTCACAGCACTGAACCTGCTTTATTCAGCTCAATCTTCCTTGTCTTCAACTAACCTACAGAAGATATTCAATAACCAAGAAACATCTGTCCCTTACTTTGAAAATCAAAAGATTTGATTTGCATTTCCCTGATGACTAATGATGTTGAACATCTCTTAAGGTGTTTCTCAGCCATCCAAATTTCTTCTGGTGAAAATTCTTTGTTTAGCTCTGTACCACATTTTTTGATAGGGTTATTTGGTTCTTTGGAGTCTAACTTCTTGAGTTCTTTGTATATATTGGATACTAGCCCTCTGTCGGATGTGGGGTTGGTGAAGATCTTTTCCCAATTTGTTTATTGCCGATTTGTCCTTCTGACAATGTCCTTTGCCTTACAGTAACTTTTTAGTTTTATGAGGTCCCATTTGTCAATTCTAGATCTTAGAGCACAAGCTCCTGTTGTTCTGTTCAGGAACTTTCCCCCTGTGCCCATGTCCTCCAGGGTCTTCCGAAGTTTCTTTTCTAATAGTTTAAGTGTGTCTTGTTTTATATGGAGGTCCTTGATCCACATGGAGTTGATCTTAGTACATTCTTCTTCATGTTGACCTCCAGTTGAACCAACACCATTTGTTCACACTAGTCAGAATGGCTAAGTTTAAAAACTCAAGAGACAATAGGTGCTGGCAAGGATTGGAGAAAGAGGAACTGTTGGTGGGATTGCAAGTTGGTACAACCGCTCTGGAAATCAGACTGGCAGTTCCTCAGAAAATTGGGCATGACACTTCCAGAGGACCCTGGCATACCACTCCTGGGCATATACCCAGAGGATTCCCCTGCATACAATAAAGACACATGCTCCAGTATGTTCATAGCAGCCTTGTTTATAATAGGCAGAAGTTGGAAGAAGCCCAGATATCCCTCAAAGGAGGAATGGATACAGAAAATGTGATATATATATATATATATATATATATATATATATGTGTGTGTGTGTGTGTGTGTGTGTGTGTGTGTGTGTGTGTATGTGTGTGTGTGTGTATGTATATACACACACACGCACACAATGGAATACTACTCAGCAATTAAAAATAATGAATTAATGCAATTTGTAGGCAAATGGTTCGATCTGGAAAATATCATCCTAAGCGAGTTAACCCAATCACAAAAGAATACACATGAAATGCAATCACTGATACGTGGATATTAATGAGCCCAGAAGCCCTAAATACTCAAGGCACAATTTGCAAGTCAAATGATTCCCAAGAAGAAGAAAGGAGAGGACCCTGAAAAGATTGGATCCAGTTTTGCAGGAGAGTACCAGGACAGAGAAATTGTGGGGGGATGATTGGGGAACAGTTGGGGGGGGGAGAGGTCTTATGGGACATATGTGGCAGGAGAACTGGAAAAGGGGAAAGCCTTTGGAGTTTAAACGAAGAATATAGAATAAAAAATGAAAAAAAAAAGAAAATCAAAAGAAATATTCTCAGTCTTACCTATAATGGAGAGGTTCCAGTAGGTCTCCAGCATCACATCTTTGTAGAGATTCTTCTGGGAAGGATCAAGCAAATTCCACTCTTCTGAAGTGAAGTTCACATGCACATCTTCATAAGTCACTACATCCTAAAATATCCCACACAAATGTACAACTCAAAACATGACACTGGTATCACAGTAAGGTAAATATACACTTTCTTGACAATATATTAATTTAATTCTGGTGCTTCCTCCACTTATTTCCTGACACAGTAGTCATAATCTAATCACCATGTCATTTCTGAAGGAAATTGAAAGGTGTGGAGATACCCATGGGTACCACACCCTCTAAAGAAAAAAAGAGGTGATTGCAGGGAAGGACTTTGTGAGTGCAAGTAGCCTAGAGTGGGGATAGTGATTACGGATATGACAAATATATAAACTATTGGAAATACAAAAACTGCAAGGAAGAAATAAATTTTCTAAGTCTATATACACTGTAATCTCCTCAAATAGGTATCTGGAAAGTTTCCTCATATAAGACCTTCGAAAAATCTACAAAGAAAGCCAGTCTGGGCAGACAAGTATTCAAACACATCATCCTATCTAGATGCTTTATGTTTCAATCAACTGCATTGTAGCCCTGGTCACGATATGTTCACACTCATCTGTGGTGAAAATGCATTCAGTCTCCTGTGATCCTAATAATCTTTCAGAGCTCCCAAACTGTTCAAAGTTCTAAGTCTCCTCTGACATTCAAGGTGATATATTGAAAGCCACATATTGTGAAATCAGAAAGCATTTTGTAACTTTCCAACATGCAATAGCACAAAATACTCCTTCACATTCCAATAAATAGGAATGTGCACATATGAAAAAGAGATTGGACCAAGGCAAAAAACACAGCAGGTCAAACACCAAATCCTGTAGCTTTGTCTTAGACACATTGGACTTCAGTCTCTATAGGCTTAGGTGGCCCACTTCCTGTAGCTTCTTATACATCTCCCAGTTTGGGTATTCCCTCTTCCTGTATGCATCTCATCTTAGCAGATTTATTAATTACTTATATATCTCCACACTTTTGGTCCCAAAATGCAATTTAAGAGTCATCCTCACAACTTCAATACGATGAACACTAGATC
Source organism: Apodemus agrarius (assembly GCA_964023405.1). Lineage (NCBI taxonomy): Eukaryota > Metazoa > Chordata > Mammalia > Rodentia > Muridae > Apodemus > Apodemus agrarius. Next base: position 2,455,374 of record OZ030029.1, read on the forward strand.
ACTAGCTGTGTGGCCCAATCCTTCCGACACCCAAAGTTGCTAAATTAATTGTATGTTCATACCACCATACATTTTTATGTGTTTTTCAAGACAATGTTTCTGTGTATAGCCCTGGCTGTCCTGGAACTATCTTGGTAGAACAGGCTGTCCACAAACTCAGAGATCCATGCATGTGCCTCTATCCCAGTGCTGGAATTAGTGGCATGTACCATTAATTATTTTAAAATTTCTATTTCTTTTTTAAAATTTTGTGTATGCATGTAGCTTTAAGCATGTGGACAGTCTCCAAGGATACAAAAAGAGCACATTTGATTCCCCATATCTAGAATTAGAAGCAGTGAGTCAATATGCAAGGGTATGAGAAAGTGAAATCAAGCTCTCCGGGAGAGATAGGAAGCTATACTGGATTGCATGTGTCTAATTTTTGCTGAATTCTGTTGATATTCTGATATGGGAGTGAATTTTCTACATTATGCACCTGGGCGTACCAAGAAGAACTCTCAATTATGGATATCTATGCTCCAAATGAAAGGGATCCCACATTCATAAAAGAAACTTCACTAGAGCTCAAAGTACCTCATGCAGTAATTGTCCATGACTTCAACACCATACTCTACTCAATGAACTGATCAGGGAAACACAAGTTAAATGGAAGCACAGTGAAACGAACAGAAGTTTTGGACCAAATGGATTTAACAGATATCTATAGAACATTTCATCCTAAATCAAAAGAATATACCTTCTTCTCAGAACCTCATGGCACCTTCTCCAAAACTGACCATATAATTGGTCACAAAACACAGTTCAACAGATATGAGAAGATTGAAATAATCTCATGCCTCTAATCAGATCACTACAGATTAAGTCTTATCTTCAATAACAACAAAAACAACCAAAACCCACATTCACAAGGAAGCTGAACAATGCTCTACTCAATGATATTTTGGTCAAGGAAGAAATGAGAGATAAAATCAAAAGCATTTTAGAATTTAATGAAAATGAATGCACAACATACCCAAACTTATGGAGGCACAATGTACCCAGTGCCTAAGGAAAACACATGGTTCTGATTGGCTCGAAAAAGAAACTGGGGAAAAGATACACTAGCAGCCTAATAGCACACCTGAAAGCTCTAGAACAGAAAGAGCGTAATACACTCAAGAGGAGTAGAAGGCAGGAAATCACCAAACTCAGGGCTCAAATCAACCACATAGAAATGAAGAACTATATAAAGAATCAAAACCAAACAAACAAAAACAAAAACAAAAAAACACAAAATTCCTGAAGCTTGTTCTTTGGTAAAATCAACAACACAGATACACCATTAACCAGACTCACCAGAGAGAAGAGAGATAGTATCCAAGTTAACAAAAATAGAAATGAAACAGGAGATATAACAAACAGAAATTGAAGAAATTAAAAAAAAATCATCAGAATGTATTTCCAAAGACTATACTCAATAAATCAGGGATATCTAGATGAAATGGACCCTTTTCTAGACAAATACAAAATACTAATGTTAAATCAAGACAAAAGAGGGCATCTAAACAGTTCTCCAACCCCTAAAGAAATAGAAGTATTCATTGAAATCCTTCCAAACAAACAAAAATAACAGTACCAGATGGTTTCAGTGCAGAATTCTATCAAACCTTCAAAGAAGAACTATCACCAAAACTTTACATATTATTCCACAAAATACAAACAGTAGGAACACTATACAACTTGTTCTGTGAAGCTACAGTTATGCTGATAAGAAAACCATTCAAAGATGCATCAAAGAAAGATAACTTTAGAACAATTTCCCTTATAACTACTGATGCAAAAAGAAATCTTAAAAATTTCTTGCCAACTGAATCCAAGAACACATCAAAATTATCATTCACCACAAGCAAGTAGGCTTCATCCTAGGGATGCAGGGATGGTTCAATATACAGAATCCATCAAAGTAATAAACTAAATAATCAAAGTCACAGGAAAAATGCATATCATTTCATTAGATATAGAAAAACCATTTGACAAAATACAGCAACCTTTCATTTTAAAAGTTTTGGAAAGAACAGGAATTCAAGGCCCATACCTAAATGCAGTAATACAATATATAGAAATCCAGTAGTCAACATCAATCTAAAAGGAGAGAATCTTGACACAATCCCCCAAATAAGGGACTAGACAAGGCTGCCACCTCTCTCCATATTTTCTCAATATAGTACTTGAGGTTCTAGCAAGATCGAATAGACAACAAAGGGATGTCAAAGAGAAAAAAATTGGAAAGGAAAAATAACTATCACTATTTACAGATGATATGAGAGTATACTGAAATGCCCCCCACACACACACACACAAAAACCCTCCACCAGAGAACACCTACAGGTGATAAACAACTTCAGCAACATGGCTGGTTATAAAATCAACTCAAGCAAATCAGTAGCCTCCCTATGCTCAAAGGATAAACAGGATGCAAAGAAATTACGGAAATGACACCCTTTAAAATAATCACAAACAACATAATCTAATTTAGTGTGACTCCTATCAAACAAATGGAATATGTCTTTGACGAGAACTTCTAATCTCTGAAGAACGAAATCAAAGAAGACCTCAGAAGATGGAAAGATCTCCCATGCTCATGGATTGACAGGATCAATATAGTAAAAATGGCAATATTGAAGAAAGCAATCTACAGATTCTATGAAATCCCCATCAAAATTCCAACTCAATTCTTCAGACTTAAAAAGAGCAATTTTCAATTTCATCTGTAATAATAAAAAAAAGGAGAGCTAAAAATATTCTTAAGAAGAAAACTACTTCTGTCTGGGTGTTGGTGGTGCACGCCTTTAATCCCAGCACTTGGGAGGGAGATGCAGTTGGATTTCTGAGTTCGAAGCCAGCCTGGTCTACAAAATGAGTTTAGGACAGTCAGGGCTACACAGAAAAACCCTGTCTCAAAAAATGGACTTCTGTTAGAATCAGTGTCCCTGACCTCAAGCACTGCTACAGAGCAATAGTGATAATAACTTTCTGGTGACAGACAGGTAGATCAATGGAATTGAGTTGAAGATCCAGAAATGATCCCACTCATCTATGATCACTTGACTTTTGACAAAGTAATCAAAGCCATCCAGTGGAAAAGAGATAGACTTTTCAACAAATGGTGCTGGTTCAACTTGCACTTAGCCTGCAACATACAATGGTACTGAATACCCCTTCCTCTTCCAGTAGACAGGAATGTATACTCCGTGTACAACTACATGCCATGCCTGCCAGGAGATAATGCAGGCTTTCCATAAAATTTACCACACTATTTGTTATCCCACATGCAAATTGCACAGCTGTCTCTAACACTGTACAAACACCAGAGACAACCTAACCTCTCTCCTGACTGTCTCCTGGTGGATTGCTAAGATCATATTTTCCTGCCTGCCACTACTTCCAGCTTTCAACATTAGCAAGCATTCCCTCTTGAACATGCCCACCAAACAGGCCACAAAAAGGAGCAACATTCAGGCAGCATTCTCTGAATATACAGACTGAAAGCAGTAAATCGGGAATAAAATTACCACCCAAACAAGACAAACCCAGAGATCAGTATCTAGACCTATTATCACCAAAAACCCAGATGCTTAGACACCAGCAGAGGAATATAATGAAGAAAAGGCAGGGAAATATGTCACCAAGTAAACCAAGGTGTCCTGTGTCACTGCAGAACCTCAAAAAATAAAACATGGAAGAGGTCTGATACAAAAGTTGTTGTTTAGTGGAAAGGACAGGAGGGAGATACTGGGAAAAGGATAGAGGTACACAAGAGGACCTGCAGACTGGAACACATATAGGGAGTAGAGAGAGTGGGATCAGAGTGAACAAAGACTATAGAGGGAACATGTGTAGAGAGCAGAAACAGGGAACAAATACAGAGAGCAGCTGAAGCTAGTGCTCCATGTATATAAAGCGCACCTGACAACAGCAGCAGTTGATGGAGGCAGGCAATGATTTAAGCAGTGCTAAGTCCCTGAGAGCAGGCCATTGAAATTGCCTGCACATTGACAACTACAGAAGCAAGGTTCACCCAGCAAACAGGAAAGGAATATAAATAGAAATATATGGACTTATTGGTCAAAAAATATTTGGATTCTAAAAGTTTCCTGGCACTAAATAACCAGGAACACTGCAACATATCAAAAGCAAATACAATTGACTGAAATAGGAGAATATCAGCTAAAAGGTCTAGAAAATAGTTTTAATGAAATACTAAATGAATAATTTCTAAACTACAGACAAAGATTACTATTAAGGTGCAAGAAACATCCAAAATACCAAATAAATTGGAACAATAAAAGTCCCCCTGTCACACAATATTCAAAACACTATACATGTAAAGAAATATGAAAAATGCAAAAAAAAATCACATGTTAAAATAGACCTACTAAATTCATACCTGCCTCTCAATGTGCAGTATAAAACACAAAATATTTTGGACACATGCTGGAGAATCAAAAATAAGCCAGGATATTTCTACAAGCAAACCAAAGGTCCAAATGATTTGGGAAGAGTTAGCCATGAGATTGAAGATATTCCGAGGTCACTGCCTTATTTTTCAAGTAATAAGTCCCACTGGAAACCTCACATGTAATCACATGTAGCTGATGTTTCCCATCCAACCCCTGATAGGACCCTCTACCCCAGCACCCAGTGCTCAGCCACACATTCCTGCCCATTGTGGGCAGATATCCTGTGCTTACCATGTCTTGATATCAGAGATTCCTTGAGGTTCCCTCACAGCAGAGCATGGACCAGCAGAGGTCAGAGCAGGAAACAGTGAATTATTCTGACCTGCACAGCCACAGGGAACTTGCAGAAAGGAATCTGGAAGATCATGCCTCTTTCTTTGAATGGCAGGTCTGCCTGTAGGTCTGGATTAGCAAGTTAGCCTCACAACTCCTCAAGGTTAACGTGTGCTTCTAGTCCAGTGTCAAACTGTTTTTCCATATCTTAGGAGTGGTTTTCACTCCCTTAGCATTTGTGCCTGGTTTGCAAGAGGACTATCACACCACACAGGCCTAGGGGAGGACCCACAATTCCAGCTCAGGCTTTTCAGTTGTCTGTTCCTCCCCTTGTGAGCAATGACCCTGAACTTACCAGGACCTAAATTCAGACCTTGTCTGAGCTTTCCTCACAGCACTTGTCTTACTCTTCCTGTAATCAAGGTGAAAATCTTGCATAGCCCATTCCTCAGGTGCAGTGGAGGAATCAATCTGACCCACAAGGAGAAGGGTGCCCAGGTTACTAACTTTAAAGAGTGACTTTAGGAAACAAGAGTTTTGTTTTCTGGCTTCATACTGGGCTCAGGGAAATTGTAGCTCTCTTTCACCACAAGATAATTCCTTGATTTTGATGTTTCCCTTGGCAAACAGTCATTATTTGGTGAAGAAGACAACTGTCTGTACGACATTATAATAAATCATCTTTCTTCATACACAGAAAAATTCACTCTCTCTCTGAGATATGTTGACTTAGAGAACCTCTGCTAATACAATTGTTGTTTTTTCCCCCACCTTGCCATTGAGGAAGACGTGCTGACTAACAATAGTGTTCCACAGTCTTTGTCATCTGTTTCCTGGTTTTCTCATGAGGTTGTTTCATACTTATCATCTGGTGGAAGGGAATTGTATGAAGCTGCAAAGCAAATCACGTGTTTCCTAAAATCCCTCATTAATGTTAAAAACATGGGCATCCTTCCACTAATGGGCCAGCTAAAGTTCAAAGCACACAGTATACCTCCCACAATAATTTTGAGGGACTTCAACAACCCACACTCACTAACGGACATATTAAAAATACAAATGAAACAAAGAAACAGTGAAACTAAAGAAGTTATGGACCAAATGGATTTAACAAACATCTACAGAATATTTCATCCTAAATCAAAAGAAGATACTTTATTCTCAGCACCTCATGGTACCTTCTCCAAAATTGACCTTATAATTTATCACAAAACAGACCTTAACAGACATAAGAAGACTGAATTGATGCCATGCCTCCTATCCAATCACTACGGATTAAGACTCATCTTCAAAAGCAACAAAAACAACACAAATCCCATATACACATAGAAGCTGAACAATGCTTTACTCAATGATGGCTTGGTCAGAGAATACATAAGGAAAGAAGTCAAAGACGTTTTATAATTTAATGAAAATGAAGTAAATAGTGTAACCAGACTTATGGGACATAATGAAAGCAGTGCTAAGAGGAAAACTCATAGCTCTGAGTGCCACCAAAAAGAAGCTGGAGAGAACATACATGAGCCGCTTAACAGGACACCTGAAAACATTAGAAGAAAAAGAAGCTAATACACCCAAGAGGAGTAGAAGGCAGGAAATAATCAAACTCAGGGCTGAAATCAACCAATTAGAAACAAATAGAACTATATAAAGAATCAAGAAAACTAGGACCCATTTCTTTGAGGCTAACTAAATAGCACAGAGATAGCATACAATTTAAAAAATTAGAAATGAAAAGGAAGATATAACATCAGAAACTTGGAAATTAAAAAAATAATCAGATCCCACTACAAAAACTCAACACAATTGGAAAATCTGGATGAAATGGGCAATTTTCTAGACAGATACCAAATACCAAAGTGAAATAAGGATAAAATAAATGACCTTATAACCCTAAAGAAATAGAAGTAGTAAATGAAAGTCTCCCAACCAATAAAGCACGGGACAAGATGATTTTAGTGCAGAATTCTAACAGACCTTGAATATCAATGCTCTTAAATTGGAATGCTCTCAAAATAGAAACTGAAGAAACACTACTCAATTTGTTCTATGAAGCCACAATTACAGTGATGCCAAAACCACACAAAAATCCAACAAATTATGGGAACTTCAGAACAATTTCTCTTGTGAATATCAATGTAAAAATATTTAATAAAACTCTTGCCATCTCAATCCAAGAACATTCACCATGATCAAGTAGGCTTGATCTCAGGGATCCTGGGATGCTTCAATGTACAAAAATCCATCAATGTATTCCACTACATAATCAAACTCAAAGAAAATAAAACACATGGTCATTTCATTAGATCCTGAAAAAGCATCTGACAAAATTCAGCATCCTTTCAACTTAAAAGTTTTGGAAAAATCAGGAATTCAAGGCTCATACTTAAACATAGCAAAAGCAATATACAACAAACTAGTTGCCAAAATCAAACTAAATGGAGAGAAACTTGAAGCAATCCCACTAAATTTGGGCACAGAGAGGGCTGCTCACTCTCTCCATATTTATTCAATATAATACTTGAAGATCTAAATAGAGCAATTAGACAACATAAGGAGGTCAAAGGGATACAAATTGGGAAGGAAGACCTCAAATTACCACTATTTGCAGATGATATGATAGTATACTTAAGGGACCCATAAACTCTACCAGAGAAAACCTACAGCTGATAAACAACTTCAGCAAAGTGGCTGGATATAAATTTAACTCAAGCAAATCAGAAGCCTTCTTATACACAAAGGATAAACAACAGGCTGAGAAAGAAATGGAAATGGAAAGCACTGGAAAAGCCAGAAAACAATTTAAAGTATCTTGGTGTGGCTCTAACCAAACAAATCAAAGCTCTGTATAACAGGAACTTCAAGTCTTTGAAGAAAGAAATGCTTGGAGACCGCAGAAGATGGAAATTTTTCTATGCTTTTTGATTGGCAGGATTAATAATGTAAAAAGAACCATACTGCCAAAAGCAATATACAGATTCAATGCAATCCCTGTCAAAATCCCAACTCAATTTTTCATAGAGTTAGAAAGAGCAATTCTCAAATTCATCTGAAATAATAAAAAACCCAGGATAGCTAAGACTATTATCATCAAGAAAAGTGCTTTTGTAGGAATCAGTGTCCCTGACCTCAAGCAGTACTACAGAGCAATAATGATAAAAACTGCACGGTATTGGTGACAGGCTCTTAGATCAATGGAATTGAATTGAAGATCCAGAAATGATACCACCCATCTATGGTCCCTTGATCTTTGACAAAGAAATCAAAACCATCCAGAAGAAAAAAGATAGACTTTTCAATGAGTGGTGCTGGTTCAACTTGCACTTCGCCTGCAACATACAATTGTACAGAATACCCCTTCCTCTTCCAGTAGTCAGGAATGTACACTCCTTTTTCTACCACATATCATGTCTGCCAGGATACAAAGTAGGCTTTCCATAAAATTTACCACACTATTTGTTATCCCACATGCAATTTACACAGCTGTCCCTAACACTGTACAAACACCAGAGAAAGCCTAACCTCTCTCCTGACTATGTCTCCTGGTGGATTTCTAAGATCATATCTTCCTGCCTGCCCCTTCTTCTAGCTTTCAACATTAGCAAGCATTCCCTCTTGAATATACTCACCAAATAGGGGCAACACTTAGCCAATATTCTCGGAATATACAGACAGCAGTAAGCAACTCAGGAACAAAATTACCACTCAAATATGACAAACCCAGAGACCTGTATCTATAACTATTATCACCACAAACCCAGATGCCTGGACACCAGCATAGGAATATAATCAAGATAAGCCAGGGAAATATGTCACCAAGAAAGCCAACGAGTCTTGTCACAGCAGGCCTTCAAAAATTAAGATGCAAGAGATCTGATACAAAAGAGGTTGTTTTGTGGAAAGGACAGGAGTGAGATCCTGGGTAAGGGATAGAGGTACACAAGAGGACCTGCAGACTGGAACACATATTGGAGCAAAGAGAGTGGGATGAGAGTGGAGAAAGACTATAGAGGGGGCATGTGTAGAGAACAGAAACAGGGAACAAATACAGAGAGCAGCTGAAGCTAGTGCTCCATGTATATAAAGCACACCTGACAACAGCAGCAGTTGATGGAGGCAGGTAATGATTTAAGCAGGTGCTAAGTCCCTGAGAGCAGGCCATTGAAATTGCCTGCACATGGACAACTACAGAGGCAAGGTTCACACACCGAACAGGAAAGCAGATAAATAGAATACCTCCACTTATTGGTCAAAAAGTATTTGGAGTCTAAAAGGTTCCTGGCACTAAATAACCAGAAACACTACAATATATCAAAAGCAAATACTACAATTGTCTGAAGTAGGAGAAGAATATCAGCTTTAATGTCTAGAAAATAGTTTTAATGAAATCCTAAATGAATAATTTTTAAACTGCAGACAAAGATTCCTATAAGTTGCAAGAAACATCCAAGATACCAAATAGATTGGAACAATAAAAGTCCCCTTGCCAAACAATATTCAAAACACTAAAAATGTAAAGAAATATGAAAACTGGAAAAATACCCAAGTCACATGTGAAAATAGACCTATTAAAGTCATACCTTCCCACTCAATGTTCAGTATAAAGCACAAAATATTTTGGACTCGTGCTACAGAATCAAAAAAGGCAGCCATGATATTTCTATCATGTTCCAAATGATTTGAGTAGAATCAGCCATGAGAGTGAAGTTATTCTGAGGTCACAGCACTATTTAGCAAGTAAGAAGCACCACTAAAAACCTCACATGTGTTCACATTTAAGTGATGCTTCCCATATAAACCCTGATAGGTCCCTCCACCACAGCACCCACTGCTCAGCTACATATTCTTGCCCATTGTGGGCAGATATCCTGTGCTTACCATGTCTTGATCTGAGAGCTTCCCTGAGGTCCCTTCACAGCACAGCACGGAACAGGAGATCTCAGAGCAGGAAAAAGTGAACTATCCTGACCTGCACAGCCACAGGGAAATTGAAGAAAGGTTCCCGGAAGATCCCACCTCTTTCTTTGAATGGCAGGTCTGCCTAGAGCTCTGGATTGGCCACTAAGCCTTACAATTCCTCAAGGCTAAAGTGTTCTTCTAGTCTAGGGACAAACTTTTTTCTTAGGAGTGGTTTTCATTCCCTTAGTATGTGTGCCTGCCTTGCAAGAGGACTCTCACACCACCCAGGTCTAGGAGAGAACCCAATATTCCAGCTCAGGCTATTCAGGTGCCTGCTCCTCCCCTTGTGATCAATGACCCTGCCCTTACCACAACCTAAATTGAGAAGTTGCCTGAGCTTTCCTCAGAGTATTTGCATTCCTCTTCCTGTAATCAAGGTGAATAGCTTGCATAGCCCATTCCTCAGGTGCAGTGGAGGAATCAAAAGAGGAAGTGTTCCCAGACCATTAACTTTAAGAGTGACTTTAGGAAACAAGAGTTTTGTTTTGTGGCTTCACACTGAGCTCATGGAAATTGCAGCTCCCTTTCAGAAGAAAATAAGTACTTGGTTTTGAAGTCTCCCTTGGCAGAGAGCCATTATTAGAAGACAACAACTGTCTCTGAGATATTATAATAAATATTCTTTCTTCATACACAGAAAATTTCACTCTCTCTCTCTGAGATATGTTGATGTAGAAAATCTATGCTAACACAACTGTGGGATTTTTCCCCCACCTTGCCATTGAGAAAGATGTGCTGACTAACCATTGTGCTCCACTGTGTTTGTCATCTGTTTCCTGATGTTCTCCAGAGGTTGTTTCATGCCTATCATCTGGTGGAAGGGAATTGTATGAAGCTACAAAGCAAAACATGTGTTTCCTAAAATCCTTCTTTATTGTTAAAAGCCTGGGCATCCTTCCACTGATGGGCCAGCTCTATACCTCCACTTCAATCAAGTAACTGGCTATCCACCTTGATTTCAGGAGGAGGAGGAGGAGTAGAAGGAGGAGGAGGAGAAGTAGGAGGAGGAGCAGAAGAAGGAGGAGGAAGAGGAGGAGGAGAAGGAGGATGAGGAGGAGGAAAAGAAGAAGAAGAAGAAGAAGAAGAAGAAGAAGAAGAAGAAGAAGAAGAAGAAGAAGAAGAAGAAGTGTTCTGAGGAATTCTCAAGCAAGCTATGAAGTCAGCTCATGATGAGTGCAGGGTCACTGCCCACAAAGGGGAGGAGCAAGCAGCTGAACTACCTCAGTTGCAATGGTGTGTCCTCCTCCAGTGCTGGGTGGGAGTACGGATGGATGAGGCTCTTGGAGGACAGGCACAAATGCTATGGGAGTGCAAACCTGTCCTGAGATATATGAAGGGTCTGGCCCAGGACTGGAAGCACACTCTAACCTTGAGGAGGGGTAAGACTCACTGGCCAATCAAGTCCTCCAGGCAGACCTGCCAGTCAGACTGAGAGGCGGGTTCTACCTGGAGTCTTGCTGAAGTGTGTGTTGGCTGTGCAGGCTTGAACAGTTCTATGTGTCCTGCTTTGAGTGCTGCTCTTGGGTGCTGTGTGGTGACCTCAAGTCAGTTCTGTTTCTGAGACATGGTGAGCACAGGGTCTCTGCCCGTCATGAGGAGAATGTGGATGAGCAGTGGAGCTGGGGTGGTGGGTCCTCCCTGGTGCTGGTTGGGAAGCCTCAGTCAGATGTGGCCAGATGTGGCCTCCTGTGAGGTCCCATGTGGTGCTCCTCACACCCCACATCAGGCTGTGACCTCTGAACAACGTCACCGTCAAGGCTGAATCTGCTCAAAACATGTGACCCAGGGACTCACTTATAGTAATAATACAGGTCGGACACTGAACTCGGTGAGTGCCATTTCCTCGTAAATCTACAAATTTTGCTCTTAGCTGCACTGACAGGGGAGGTGGGCGGGGCTCAGCACAACGTCATCATTGTAGGCATCAGTGGCAGGGGAAGTGGGTGGAGCTCAGTGCTACTGGGCGTCATTGTGGGCATCACTGACAAGGGCAATGGCCGGGCTCAGTGGGTCATTTTGGGCGTCACTGACAGGAGGTGGGCGGGGCTCAGTGGGACTGGGCATCATTGTGGGCATCACTGACAGGGGAGGTGGGCAGGACTCAGCGGGACTGAGCATCATTGTGGGTGTCACTGACAGGGGAGGTGGGCAGGGCTCTGTATGACTGGCCATCACTCTGGGCATCATTGACAGGGGAGGTGTGCAGTGCTCAGTGTGACTGGGCGTCACTGTGGGCGTCACTGAGAGGGGAGGAGGGTGGGGATGAGCACTACTAGGTGTCATTGTGGGCATCACTGACAGGGGTGGTGGGTGTGGCACAGCACAACTGGGTGTCATTGTGGGCATCTCTGACAGGGAAGGTGGGCAGGGCTCAGTGCGACTGGGTGACATTGTGGGCATCACTGACAGAGGAGGAGGGCGTGGCTAGGCACGACTGGGATTCATTGTGGGCATCGCTGACAGGGAAGGTGGGCGGGGCTCAGCATGACTGGGTGTCATTTTGGGCGTCAATGATGGGGTGTGTGCAGGGCTCATAGCGATTGGGTCTCATTGTAGGCTTCACTGACTGGGGAGGTGGACAGGGCTCAGCGTGACTGGGCGTCATTGTGGGCGTCACTGACAGAGGAGGTGGGCGGGGCTTAGCATGACTGGGCGTCATTGTGGGCATCACTGACAGGGGAGGTGGGCAGGGCTCAGCGGGACTGGGCGTCTTTGTTAACACTTATGTATTAGATCCAATTTTAGTTTATTTTTGGATCTTCTAAGAAGCATCTCCCGTGCTGGGTGGAACTCCGATATTAAACTGACTTACAGAAGAGAAGAACTGAAGATGGAAAGGATTCACCAAGCTCAGGAAATGGTGACAGTGAGTAGCGTTTAGCTGATGGAGGACTGTGTTATAAACACCCCACGGATAGTGTGCTCAGCAGGCTGGTTAGAGACGAGGATGCCGGGGTTCACGTGTGTGTCCACCAGGTTTGTTTAGAAATCTGTCTCCACACCATCATGGGGACAACTGTGACGCACAGCCAGCCAATGGGAACATGCTCATGACAATTTTATTGGAAATATTTTCCATCAAAATGTATAATACTATCAGGAAGATATTCCATGTGCTCGGTCAGTTAGTACAGAGAGATTTTCCAAGTTTACTATTTTACCATTATTATTATTATTATTATTATTATTATTATTACTTTCAAATTCAATTTAAACACATTTATATGTACATATTTATTCAATTTTTATCTAAAATAGTATCCATGTAAATCTCAATTTTATCAGAAAATGTTCCTTTTCCCCATTCAATAATATTATAAATATTTAATATTTCTACCATTTTTTATATAATTTTCTATGACAACTGTGATGTACAACCAGCCAATGTGAACATGCTCATTGCAATTTTATTGGAAATATTTTCCATCAAAATCTATAATTCTATCAGGAAAATATTCCATGTGCTCGGTCAGTTAGTACAGAGAGATTTTCTACGTTTACTATTTTACCATTATTACTCTCCAACAAACTCTTCAATTTTAACATATTTTTGTATATATTTATTCAAAAGTAGTATCCATGTAAATTTCATGCAAATTCATTAATTTATTTTGGGCTCAGGGTAACAAGAGAGGCTCCAGGGCCTCTCCTCTCATTAATGTCTGACAAGGCCGTCCTCTCCTACATAAGTGGCTGGAACCGCGGGTCCCTCCATGTGTGCTCTTTCCTTAGTGATTAACTCCCTGGGAGCCATGGGGACACTGGGTGGTTCATATTGTTGTTCCCCCTATGGGGCTGCAAACCCCGTCTGCTCCTTGGGTTCTTTCTCCAGCTCCTCCATTGGGGACCCTGTCTGTGCTCAGTCCAATGGTTGGCTGAGAGTGTCCCCCTCTGGGTGTGTCAGACACTGACTGGGCCTCTCAGGAGGCAGCTGTATCCGGGTCCTGTCAACAAGTGCTTGTTGGCACCCACTAAACTGTCTGGGTTTGGTGACAGTATGTGGGGTGGGTCGCAGTATTCCTCCAGTCACTGGACAGCATTTCCTTCAGTCTCCGCGCCACACACGTGTGTGTGTGTGTGTGTGTGTGTGTGTGTGTCTGTGTGTGTGTGTGTGTGTGTGTGTGTGTGTGTGTGTGAACGCCACCTACTAGTTGGTTCTGTATTTTTTATGGTGTCGGTTGATTTTTACTTCTGGTTACGCCATTTTACCGATTCTAAATAGTGTCACATCCTTCCAGGAACAAGGACTTCATTTTGTATACGTGACAGGTTTCAGTTAGGAAAGACATATCTGGGAGCTGTGGTTATGGCATTGCCAGGAAGCGTCCTTGGACTTGGCCAGAATTACATGCACATTTACAGATCATCAATTAATTATTGATCATTGATGAATAGATTATTGGTGATTTATCAATGTTCATAGATTAGGTGTTGGTTTTTGATCAATCATTTATTGGTTATTGATCAATCATTGATCCATGATCTGACCTTCACTCACCGTCATCCCACAGCCTCACACACATGCTCACAAACCACACACATTTACTAAAAGCTACTAATGCATGCAAATGTATTCAATTTCAATAATTCATGCAAATTCATCAATTTATCCTGGGCTCAGCGCAGCCTAGAGATGCCCAGCAATCTGGTTCTTTCCTTGTGGGTGTGTACCACTTTCTACTTAATTCTCATGTCTTCCTGATAGAAAAAGATGGACTTGTGTTTGGGGAGTCACAGAGAGGTCTTTCTCATGAGTGCCACTTTCTGGTTGTTTCTTGTATCTGTGATAGACAGGGAAGGTTTATTTTTGTGTTCTTGTGTGCTGCGTTTGTGTTTCTCAGAACAAGAGGACTTTGAAAATATGAGTTTAAGGTGTAACCTTGACTAGTGACTTTGATGAGGTGAATTGATGAAGTGATTTTGACTTGATAGACATATTACTGTGAGGCAGTTTACTTCTACCATATTTTCCAGGTTCCCTACACTGCAGAAGAGGTCAGGGAGCTGGTTCCTCGCCCCACCTGGGAGTCCCCGCAATATGCTTGCTTCACTCCTACTCACCCAGCCTGGGATTGTAAAACCATTGAAGGTAAGAGGAGGCCTTTTGTCCACCAACCAGCTCTGCTGGCAGGTCTAAAGGTGGTCACAAAATGGCTCACATATTTGGCCAGAGTGTATAATATTGGGCAGAGAAAAAAATAAAAGCCCTGCAGCTTTTTTAGACAGGGTCATGGAGACATTTTTGACAATACACGTCATGAACCCTGAATCGCCTTAAGCAAAGACAACAGTAGCTTGAGCTTTTGTCATTCAGGGAACACCAGCTATGAAGACAAAGCCCCAGAGGGTGGAGTAGTTAGGACAGAGTTGTCTGAGAGATTTAAGGATAGTGGCAAAGAGAGTGTTTAATGGAGGATAGACTGCAGAGGAGATGCAGAGGAGAGGACAGAAGTAACAGAATAGAGACCTGGGAAAGATCCTGTTGGCAGTGAAGGCCAAATCAGAAAACCATAAGTGATGCATAAAAAGGATAGCCTTGGAAAAGGAGATAAGGGGGCCCTGAGAATGAAAAGTGCCCCCACCACAAGACCAGGGTTACCCTAAAAGTAAAATGGAAACCCACCAGCTTTTGTTGATATAGTTCAACATCCTGTCTTGCTAAAACCTACAGATAGAGTCTCTTCACCAGTTTATAAATGACTTCCCAGTGGAAAGAGAAACAAAACACAAATGCAGGACCTCTTAGATGCCTTGAAAAATGCAGAATATTTAAGAAGCTGCTTAAAAAAAAACAAAACCCTTACTCTGCCAACTTCAGGTGACCTTTGTAGACCTCAGGAACACATACTCAGACCAGGCGTCCTTGCATTAGCCAATGGCCAATGTGTCACCAATTAATCAATCAACCTGTAGTCAGTTATGTACCCACAGTTCACAACCATCAGTAATCAGGAGAGTCAATTTTTGGTCCAGTGAAGACCAAACTAATTGAGCAATTGTCATTGTTTAATTATATCGATTGTTGATTAATTATTGACTGATTCATCGTGTGTTGAATATTCATCATTGATTAATCTTCAATCAGTTGGTTATTATTTACTGATCATCGATTGTCTGGCAGCTTATGACTAGCTGGTCGTCGACTGGCAGTCTATTAGCTTTAGACTATTATCAATATAGTCTATTATCACCAATCAAGTGACTGATCGGCAGCTGGACATTTGATAGGTCCCTGACTGAAAACTGATTGATGGACAATCGGTTCCCAATTGATTTGTGTTTATTTCCAATTATTGATTGATTATGGATGAAAACTTGAGTTCCTGGTTAAAGATTATGGCAGAATGATTCATTGCCAGCCTCTCTCCTTGAATGCCCCCAGGATAACTTCTCAGCTGCCCTGCTGCTGGACCCTGACCTTTTTCGATGGACCTCTGAATGACTGCTCAGATAGATGCAGTGGTAATGGGGTTCACCAATGACAACAGCCTCATTCAGGATGGACAAAGGTATGCTGTGGCAGCAGTGATGTCAATTAACAAGATCACATGGGCAGAACCACACCTGGAATTAATGTCAGTCCAGAAAGCTGATCTGGCTCTGAAAAAGACATTATTTCTGAGCAAAGACACAGATGGCTAGTGTGTCATGGCTAGCTCTCATATCCATCTGGCCATTTATAAGTAGAGGAGACTTCTGATGAGAAAGAAATATACTCCATCCCAGAGAGCAACAAACAGCCCGTGGGTGGCCCCTAGAAATTGGGCTCCTCATGTATTTGATCACACCAGACCCAGGAGACCGCACACTCTATGATGAGACAAAAGATGTGACCTGGGGAAAAATCTACTGATGTATGTGTGTTATAAAGATAAGGGAGGGAGGATAGCTAACTGACTACAACCTAATGAGAGAAAATGGGTCTACACAAAAATAAGAGAAGACATTAGAGACTTTCTAAAGTTCAATGGAAATGAATATGCAACTTGCACAATCCCATGGAACACAAAGAAAATGAAAGTGGATCTAAGAAGAAAGTTCACAGCACTTCAGCACTGGTAGGAATTTCAAAGCCCACCCCACAGTGATGCACTTCCTCCAACAAGGCCATTCCACCACATAATACCACTCACTTAGCTTAGAATATTTAAATTATCACATTCCACTGCCTGGCCCCCATATTATTGTTCGGACACATGAGTGTATAGAGATCATACTTAAACATGTAGAATACACGAGCTCGAACTCGAAAAGTCCATGTCCTCTATAGCAGGTTCAAAAATGTTAAGAGTCCAAAGTCCAAAGACTCTTCTGAGATGAAGTCTATCATGTAATAGTAATCACATATATTTTCAAAAACAAAAAGCACATCACATGTCTTCATATTAACAAGATACACATCACCATTCCTAAAGGTCATTGTGAGGAAATTCTGGACAACAAAATATTAGATTGTTTAAAGTTAATTGAAGAATTCTTCCTACATTTTTGATACTGTCGAATCAGAGTTTTTCCATGAAGTATTGGTTTATTAATATTCCAATGATGTTCAGAGTATATTTTCCCTTTTCCCTCATCATTTTGTTTAAATTTATGTTTCTGCGTTGTAATATTTTTAAGACTATTTTGAGCTAGAGTAAAGAAAATGGGAATGTTGTTGTAATTTGTGCTAATTTATTTTAAAGTAATGTCTCCATATCACACATGGCTGGTTTGGACTCACAATATAGGGCAGACTGGCCAAAAATAGAGATTTGCACAACTCTGTCTCTAAAATACTTGAATAAAAACATGAATCCCCCCCAAAATTTAAAAAAAAAAACCTACCTAACTTTATTTCTGACTTTTGTGAATAATAATCTGCAGCAGGTTAGGGAGGAAGGATGGGGAACCTTTAGGAAGTGCACACGATGAAACATTGGAGGGCACCAAAGAATCCACAATTCCCCACTGTCCCATCACAGTGCCACACTGTCCCTTCACAATGCCCCACTGTACCAACATGTTGCCCCACTGTCCCATCACACTGCCCCACTGCCCCATAACCGTGACCCACTGTCCCATCACAGTGCCCCACTGTCCCATCACAGTGCCCCACTGTCCCATCACAGTTCCCCACTATCCCATCAAAGTGCCCCACTGTCCCATCACAGTGCCCCACTGTCCCATCACAGTGCACCACTGTCCCATCACAGTGCCCCACTGTCCCATCACAGTGCCCCACTGTCCCATCACAATGCCACACTGTCCTATCACATTACCCCACTGTCCCATCACAATGCCCCACTGTCCAATAACAGTGCCCCACTGTCCCATCACAATGTCCCATTTTCTCAACACAATGCCCCACTGACCGATCAGAGTGCCCCAGTGCCCCCTTCAAAGTGTCCCACTGTCCATCACAATGACCCAGTGTCCCATCATAGTGTCCCACTGTCCCAACACAGGGCCCCACTGTCCCATCGCACTGCCACACTGTCCCATCAAATTGCCCCACTATCCCTTCACAATGCCCCCCTGTCCCTTCACAATGTCCCTCTGTACCATCATGTTGCCCCACTGTCCCATCACAATGTCCCTCTCTACCAACATGTTGCCCCACTGTCCCATCACAATGCCCCACTGTCCCTTCACAGTGCCACACTGTCCCTTCACAATGCCCCATTGTCCCATCACAATGTCCCTCTGTACCATCATGTTGCCCAACTGTCCCATCACAGTGTCCCACTGTCCTATCACAGTGCCACACAGTCCAATCACATTACCCCACTGTCTCATCACAATGCCCCACTGTCCCATCACAATGGCCCACTGGCCCTTCACAGAATTCCACTGCCCCATCATAGTGCCCCACTGTCCCGTCACAGTGCCCCACTGTCCCATCACATTACACCACTGCCCCATCACAATGCTCCACTGCCCCATCACAATACTACACAGTCCCATCACAGTGCCCCACTGTCCCAACACAGTGCCCCACTGTCCCATCACAGTGCCCCACTGTCCCATCACAGTGCCCCACTGTCCCATCACAGTGCCCCACTGTCCCATCACAATGCCCCTCTGTACCATCATGTTGCCCCACTGTCCCAACACAGGGCCCCACTGTCCCATCACAGTGCCCCACTGATCCAAAACAGTGTCCCACTGTCCCATCAAATTGCCCCAATGTCCCATCACAATGACCCACTGTCCCATCACAGTGCCCCACTATCCCATCACAGTGCCCCACTGTCGCATCATAGTGCCCCACTGTCCTATCACATTACCCAACTGTCCCATCACAGTGCCCCACTGTCCCATCACAAGGCCCCACTGTCCCATCACAGTGCCCCACTGTCCCATCAAAATGCCCCACTGTCCCATCACAGTGCCCCACTGCAAATCACAGAGTTCTACTGCCCCATCACAGTTCCCCACTGTCTCATCACAGTTCCCCACTGTCCTATCACAGTTCCCCACTGTCCAATCACATTGCCCCACTGTCCCATCACAGTGCCCCACTGTCCCATCACAGTGCCCCACTGTCCTATCACATTACCCCACTGTCCCATCACAGTGCCCCACTGTCCCATCACAGTGCCCCACTGTCCCATCACATTACCCCACTGTCCCATCACAGTGCCCCACTGTCCCATCACAGTGCCCCACTGTCCCATCACAATGCTCCACTGTCCAAACACAGTGCCACACTGTCCCTTCACAATGCCCCATTGTCCCATAAGAATGCCCCTCTGTACCAACATGTTGCCCCACTGTCCCATCACAATGTCCCTCTGTACCAACATGTTGCCCCACTGTCCCATCACAATGCCCCACTGTCCCATCACAATGCCCCACTGTCCCATCACAGTGCCCCACTGTCCCATCACAGTGCCCCACTGTCCCATAACAATGCCCTACTGTCCCATCACAATACCACACTGTCCCATCACTGTGCCCCACTGTCCCATCACAGTGCCCCACTGTCCCATAACAATGCCCCACTGTCCCATCACAATACCACACTGTCCCTTCACAATGCCCCACTGTCCCTTCATAATGTC
The DNA here is from genome assembly GCA_964023405.1 of Apodemus agrarius. Taxonomy (NCBI): domain Eukaryota; kingdom Metazoa; phylum Chordata; class Mammalia; order Rodentia; family Muridae; genus Apodemus; species Apodemus agrarius. The sequence goes on from OZ030029.1 coordinate 2,475,154, forward strand.
CCTCTGTACCATCATGTTTCCCCAGTGTCCCAACACACCGCCCAACTGTCCCATCACAGTGCCCCACTGTCCCAAAACAGTGCCCCACTGTCCCATCACAGTGCCACACTGTCCCATCACAGTGCCCCACTGTCCCATCACAGTGCCCCACTATCCCACCACAGTGCCCCACTGTCCCATCACAGTGCCCCACTGTCCCATCACAATGCCCCACTGTCCTATCACAGTGCCCCACTGTCCCATCACAGTGTCCCACTGTCTCATAACAGTGTCCCACTGTCCCATCACTGTGCCCCACTGTCCCATCACAGTGTCCCACTGTCCCATCACAGTGCCCCACTGTCCCATCACAATGTCCCAATGTTTCATCACAGTGCGCCACAATCCAATCACAGTGAAAAATTATTTCAAATTGCGATTTGTCATTGAAAATAATACACATTAAAAGTACGACAAAGAAAACATATCTAAAATGAATGACTAGGCCAATTCACAATGTTAGGAATAAATTGAAAAATAAAGTTAAAATTGAAGAATTTGTTGGAACATAATAATGGTAAAAAGATAAAGAGAAAGATATCTGATAAAATTGGTGAATCTCATAGAAAATATTTCTGATACATTTCATATATATATGTGTGTGTGTATATATATATATATATATATATATATATATATATGAAGTGTTAAGTTGAAAATTTTCATGTTAATTAATTCAGATGAAATTGTGTACATAAAAATGCAAAAGTGTTAATATTGAAGGATTAATTCGAAAATCATAATGGTAAAAGAGTAAACACAGAAAATATACCTATACTATTTGTCTAAGAACATAGAAACACTTTTTCATGAAATTGTGAAGATTTTGATAGAAACACATAGAAGCTCAGAACACTGAAGACACAATTCACAGAATGAATGATGCCCACGAAGTAGGAAGAACAAAGTATGGATCCTTGCGTCCTTTGTAGAAAGGGAAATAAACACCCACAGAAGGAGACACAGAGACAACAGTGTGAGCAGAGTCTGAGGGAAAGACCATCCAGAGACTGCCCCGCCCAGCGATGCATTCTATACACAGTTACACAACCCTGACACTATTTTGGGTGTCCACAGGTGCTGGCTGACCAGAGCCAGATATAGCTGTTTCCTGGGAAGCCCTGCTAGTGCATGACACACACAGAGGGGGACACTCAGGCAGATATCGAACTGAGCACAAGGTCCCCAACTGGGGAGCCACAGAAAGGACCCAGTCATTAGGGAGCCACGCTTCCCTGGCAGGCGGCCACCAGGCGCTCCCTCCACCCGGAAGTCAGTCCTTGAGTCCCGGCCCTTGTTCTCATCTGTGGGGTGGGCGTGGTCACCCCAGGCTAACCAGCCATTTGCCCCTCCCAGACCAAGGGGAGAAAATGAGGTAAAGCTTACACGGAGAGCTTTGATCTCTGTGGAACGAAGCCACTGGACAGCCATATTGATTACCACCCCTGGTGAAGAGGGACATGAGAGGGGGGCAAGGAGCAGACTATGCAGGAGTCTCTAGCCCTGGTTTGGACCCACCCAGACCCTTATTTTTTCTTTTCTTTCTTTTCTTTTCTTTTCTTTTCTTTTCTTTTCTTTTCTTTTCTTTGCTTTGCTTTGCTTTGCTTTGCTTTGCTTTGCTTTGCTTTGCTTTGCTTTGCTTTGCTTTGCTTTCCCCTTTCTCTGTTTCCCCTTCACCCTATGTCCCATAATTCCTCCCCTGGCACCTTGCCTATTCCCCCATCACCCCCCCCGCCTTTTTTCTTTTCTGGTACTCTCCTAAAATATTGGATCCAATCTCTTCTGGACCAGGGTCCTCTCCTTCCTTCTTCTTGTAAATCTTTTCATTTCCTAATTGTGCCTTGAGTATTCAGAGCTTCTGGGCTCATTAATATCCACTTATCAGTGATTGCATTTCATGTGTATTCTTTTGTGATTGGGTTAATTCACTCAGGATGATTGTGACAGGGATTCTCTCTATATAGCACTGGCTGTCCTGGAACTCACTCTGTAGACCAGGCTG